>JAJOOS010011624.1:0-11782 GCA_029582725.1 Solanum chiquidenum | reverse complement strand
GATATAAAATAGTTTTTCTCTGTGCTATTATAGATTTGTGACAAACTCCTACAAATATATTACTGTTAAGTCTATTTTGCCTATGTCTCAATTCTTGTCTTTTTGCTATAATTATTTCAGTAAGTTTTTGTCTATATTCGTTATTCTCGTTATTCATTGTATCTTTAAATATTGAATATATTTAGATTCTATTTTAGATATATTATATATTAATTGATCTAATTTGTCGTTATTAGTTTTTGTGATATTGAGTTGTTTATATTTCGGATATAATTTGTTTAATTTCCTTCTTATTTTTCTTAACTTTCTACTTGTATGTTTCTTCTTATATTTCTTTAATGTATTCAATCGATTGTAACCCAAACAATACAAACAAAATTAACCGATAAAAATCCTAAAATTTGAGAAATAAGAAAAATTATCAACAAATTACAATAAAATTGCAAAACATGTATTTTGAACTATATAACGAATGAAATACTCAAAAGTACTACTTTAAAAATATCAAACCAAAATTTGGTGTCAACAACTTGCCCTTTTGTTTGATTAGGATCGATGAAAGAGATCTTGGTCAAACAAAGTTGACGAACCCAAATTTGGTTTGATAAACTTTGAACAAACAATATGAGACGTTAGTAGAGATTTTGAACAATACTCTACATCTGTCAACGGGGCTGAAAATACTAAAGAAAAGGCAAGGATTTATCGTAAACTGAAACACATTCACATACCTTCGATGTTACTTTCAGAATTGCACGATGAAGGTAGTGTACCTCTTTGAGAGGAAGACAATGTGAATAACATGTCACTTTGAACGAGGTGATGACTTAACTTGTCTCTTGAAAGACAAACAACCAATTTTGATGTAATATGTCAATTTGAACGAGGTGACAATCCAACGTGTCTCTTTGAAAGGCGGACGGCCCATTTGAATATAATATGTCATTTGAAGGGAGGTGACAACCCAACTTGATTATTAAATGTCACTTTGAACGAGGTGACAACCCAATGTGTCTCTTTGAAAGACAGATGATCCATTTGAATATAACATGTCACTTGAAGGGAGGTGACAACCCAACTTGAATATAACATGTCACTTTGAACGAGGTTACAACCTAACGTGTCTCTTTGAAAGGTGGACGACCAAACTTTAATATAACATGTCACTTTGAACGAGGTTACAATCCAACATGTCTCTTGAAAGGTGGACGACCCAATTTGAACTTACCATGTCATTTGAAGGGAAATGGCAATCCAACGTGTCTTTTAAAAAAGAGACAACCCAAATTGAATTTAGCATGTCACTTGAAAGGAGGTGACAACCCAACGTGTCTCTTGAAAGGCGGACGATCCAATTTGAACTTAACGTGCCATTTGAAGGGAGATGACAACCCAATCTTGAAATAAAAGTGTCACTTGAAGGGATGTGACAACACAACATGTCTTTTTGAAAGGTGGACGACCCAATATGAACTTAACATGCCATTTGAAAAGAGATGACAACCCAATGTTGAACATAAAGTGTCACTTGAAGGTGTAACGACCCGAACCATCATTATTTAGGAAAGGAAAAATGTCAGGAGAACTGGGCCTATCATCTCGCCAGAGCGGAACAGATGCCGCTAGGGCGGCGACGCTCCAGCATAATAGGGAGCGTGAGAGTGGAATGATCGGGGTAAAATTTAAATGACGCGAAGCCTTATTTCCCCCCCCCCCCAAAACACCAAAAAGAGACGAGGATCACCTCAAAATCCTCAAAAGGCTGCTTTAGGCTTGGGAAAGAAGGAGGAAGAGATTTCTAGCGCAAGGATGATGATAGCTTGCAGATTCTCGGCCAAATCCACCGTCTTGATGTTTGGAAACCAAGATTGGAGCCATAATTCCATGCTGCTTCTTGGCGCTCAGGTAGGCTAGGTTTATCAATTGAGTAGTCTTAAATCTGTGTTCACTGCATAGTATATTGTTAATTGATGGTAGAATTTATGCGTAGGCCTTCGTACACTGAATAAGGGATTATTGGACCTGTATTCCTAGTTATTATATAAGAAGTGTACTATAGTAGGAAGCCCCGTCGTGTGAACTAGGGGTAGGTGATGGTTTGATTTCCCACTTGTGTGATATGTGCCAGTTAATTGCTTTGTTGTATGCATGCATGTATGAGAACAAGGGAATGTAAACCGAATCTAATGCAAATGAGTATATGTATATGAATAATTACATGCCATGAACCCAATATTGTGATTGTGGCTATGCTGATTTGATCGAGTGTCACGTTCTGACACATGTATATTGGATCGGGTGTCACATTTCGACACACTAACAATTTGGGTGTGGGTTTCATGAGAGAACCATTGGTGATTACTATGTTCATACCTACATGTCACGGATGTTGGAAATTAGTATCGCGCTCCTGAATGATAATTGAATTATGCATTCTGTATATGTGTATTACTGTGTCATTTCACTTATTATATATATCGTTACTGAATGAACTGTGAATGGTCAGGCCCAAATCGGGATGTGGTATGGTAAGTAGAGTCCGATGGTCCAAGTGTACTACGTGTTACTTTAGAGAGGTTGTCGATGTTCTTAGAAGTTGAGAAGTGAGGTGGTGTTCCTGTCATAAATGTTAAGTAGCTAGACATTACCTTGGAAGGGGATTCGTATTGAAATGGTTTGTGAGCCTTGATAGAATGTACTATAGGGTCAAGGGTTGAGTGGTAATATGGCAAAAGTAAAGGTATGTCGTTAGTGATTGGCCGGGTTGGTAAGTGGTTACATCCGGAAACTCCTCTAAGAGATATAATGGTTAAGCTATGAACAGGGTGGAGGGAGGAAAGGTCTTGTTGCATGTTTCGTGCTAGTCGATTTCTTCTATTATGCGATGGGTATCGGGTTGACCGATGATGCCTACCAGTATGTGTGGTTTGTACTGATACTACTCTTGCTATGCCTTTTTGGCATAGTCTGGTTGCAGGGTCAGTAATGTTTCGTAGGCGAAGACGAAGGCAATCTCCAACAACTTCTATTGTTCCTTCCATGTGGTGGTAGCTGTGTCTTTTGTTATCGTGTTTCATAGCTTGTAATCTTAGAAGCTCTTGTACCTGTTTAGACTAGATCCCTGGGGGAGTTAATTATTTTACAAGTTAACTTTAAATCATTTTTAAACTCCTTATTTTATAAAGCTAAATAAATTCTTATTATCTCTAGTATTCTTAATCTTCCGCATGTTTTAATCATTTGGGAATGAAGGGTTCTCCTACTGAGGTGTTAGTGTAGGTGCTCGCACGACCCAGTGGATTGGGTCGTGACAAATTGGTATCAGATCCCAGGTTACCGATCTCCCAGTACAAGAGCAAATGTGGAATAGACTCATGCAGATTGGTGTGTTGACATCCACATCTAATCTTCTGGATGCTATGAAGCATTCTAGGAAGTTGTTGTATTTCTTTTCTCTTTTTGTGCGAGTTGTCGCTTGTGGTATGAGTTGAGTCCAATTAGTATCTCCCGATTCCAATTGGTATCTCAACAAAGTGAACTGGACGCCGTAGTCACGACTGAAAGGACACAAGTAAGGTAAATTGGAACTGAGAAGGTTCCAATTGGTTTCTGGCCTTAGAGGCTGTATAAATGCATGGATGATCAGTAATGATCATCTATGGAGCGAACTAATCAATATTTTGTAGCTTGAAACTGCGAATGTCTACATATTATTGTCTGAAATGACTGTTGGTGTGTAAGGTATAGTTGCTTGGATGCTATGATGTGATTTTGTGCACAATTTTGTTTATCTTGATTTTGATGTGTGCAATATACTTTCCTAGATGTTGAAATTATGTGAGCCATTATATACTTATGTGAAGGAGTGCAACTTTTAGT
This sequence comes from Solanum chiquidenum, assembly GCA_029582725.1. Classification (NCBI taxonomy): domain Eukaryota; kingdom Viridiplantae; phylum Streptophyta; class Magnoliopsida; order Solanales; family Solanaceae; genus Solanum; species Solanum chiquidenum. Next base: position 7,903 of record JAJOOS010011624.1, on the reverse strand, counting down.
TGTGCATGGACTTACCGGTTATAAAGAGGGTAAGGGAAAAGAACAACTCGTGATTGTAGGGAAACTCCAGTTTCAGGACAGTCGGGATTGGTCGGGAACCGTGTAATAAAAGAGCCTATTATTGCATAATATAGGAAAATATTGTTATGAAAGGTTCCCTTGACGTGTGTCGCAATCGATTATAAACTGTGTGATTAATAGACATATGTTTAGGATGTGCATGCTGGTGGTGTTAGATTAGTGGGAAAGGGTTCTGGTGTGTATACCGCTGGGTTGATCCGGTGTGGACAATGACTTTCTTAGCTAATAGGGTGATCCTAAATGCTTAGTTATGGCCCTGGGAGGCGATGAAAAACTCTAGAAGCAGGGAGAAACCCTAGGAAAGTGTTATCATGGGAACTGGTCCCGTCAAAGCCGCTGGGGCGCGAATATTCCCGCCAGGGCGAGACCAATCCCTTGCCAGAGTGGGATAGGGCGAGACAAAATCTCAGCCCTGTCTCCCCTATTTTTCCCTTGTTTTACCTATAGACCCCGCATCGTGCATGGACTAATTTCTACAATCCAATAGGAAGTTATAATCACCTAGTATTTATTAAGGCTATGAAAATAGCAAAATGAGCATTCATTTGGTTACAATAAGACGAAAGGAAAAGCAAAAAAAGTAGAAATTTTGTTCTTTACATGCCCAAGAGGGGCAAAACCAAATCGGGATCCCTAGGAATGGGAAGTGCCACTATCGGACTCTACGTCCTTTAGGGATATCACGCCAGCCCATGCCTCGTTCAACCAAGGGAACTCCCGATAGTCTCCCGGCTCAAGTCGGGAAAGCTCCTTCTGGGGCAACACAAGATAAGATGACCTTCATGGTCTTCCACATTCGGGCTATCAGACGATCCCTTTCTATACTCTTCTTGCTCTCATGTCGCAACTGGTGGCAGAGCATCTCAACCTCGAGGGTAGTGGAGGGTGGAACTAGAGTCGAGGAATTAGTATAAGAGCGTCCCAATTTCCTCCGGATGGCCGCTAGGTCCTCCTCCACACGAGCACATGAGAGTGGGGGTTGGGTCTGTGTCTGGGTAGGGAGAGTGTCGTCGCCCTCATCATCTTCCCCTCCTTCGTCACCCACCTCAGCAGTTGCTTGACTGCTACTGGCCCCGTCCGTCTTTCTCCTCTTACTCCAGGAGGTGGAAGCGTGCCTAATCAAAAGGGGGTGAAAAAGGGGATCCATAGGAAGTACCTCATCAGTATCCAACAATGGCACCTCCGCCTGCTTGCACATTGTCGTTACCAGTCCAGGAAGGAAGAATTCCTTCTTGTTTCTTCGGTAGAACACCTTCCACTCGGATATGATCTGTGCTCCCACATTAAGTTCGATCCCCTGCATAGCACAACCCACCACTAGAGCCCGGGGAAAGGTCACGTCGGTACAATATCCCGACAGGAGGGTCCTCCTGGAAACCAAGTGCATCCACCTCTTAGCATTCGGTGACTAGTTAGTATTGGAGATGCCCTCAGTAGTAGCCCAGTAAACCCAATCTTGGTGTGCAGGCTCAACAAGTGTATCCCGCAGCCAGCCCAAATCTATCTCCCTCAGCTTGGCCTCGTACTCTGTGTTGGGGACCTCTGGCACCTCGAGCACCTCATTGATGAATTGAGTGTTGTTCAGGTGGATGTCAACTCCTCATATGCAGATGGTAGGGTGAGGGTCATCCCAGCGAACATTAGGAAGTATGTTGTAGAACTCCCTCACCCAGCCAGAGCGCGCAGCAGAGGGAGCCTCTGTTAGTGAACCCCAACCAAATTTCATGAGTCGGGCATGAAAGGTGGGCATTTTCTCCGCTAGGCCTAGTAGGTGGAAACCCCTCTCACAATAAAACTTGGTGTTCCGGTGATCGTGGTACCTCTCCCAACTTGCAGTAGCGGGAAATCGGATGAAAGGTAAGTTTTCTTTTGTTGTTCCCAACCATAATAGACAAGCCTGCAAAATTCATGAAACATATACGTTAGGACTCCATGGAATTAATGAACATTGGGCTAAGAAAAAAGAATTTTTTTTAATTGGAATGGCAAGGAGCCACTGCCCCACTTAATCCCGCCACAGTGGCCTAAATCCCACCGCAGCGGGATGAAAGAGGCCGACACAACTGGATAAAGGTCACCACAATGGCCTTCAACTGGGACGAACTCCAGGGCACGATCATAGTGCCCTTCACCCCAAAACCTCATTTTGAACAGATTTTTCAGCAGACAGTGTATCTAGAGTACCCTGGAACCTAAATATGCAAGAATTCTAGCAAATAAACCCCTAAATGATGCCCGAATTTGAGTTTTACACCAAGAAACTATTCAACTTCCCCCCACCTATTTTGGAACTATTTCACCTGTATTTTTGCAAAATCCTTATGCTAAGAACGTTCTGGAGATGTTGTGAACGTAAATAAAGTGTCTGTGCTATGTTTTTCTAGTAAATCAAGCAACCTAGTTCCACATTTTTGGAAACTACACCAAGGCCTTTCTAATCAACCGATTAGAGTCATGCAATCATAGTTAAGTATGTAATAAAGTAATCGGAGTAGGAAATAAGAACATTACCATTAAATTGACGTTTGGAGCAAAGCGATTGAGAGAGTTTTTTGAGTTTTGGGTGAGTTTAGGAGGAAATGGGGGAAAACTTATCCTTTTCCCCCTACTTACTGATTTACGATCCCCCGCTACAACGGGAACCCTATCGCTCTGGCGGGGCAGGCTATACATTTGGACGTGTCTCTGTCTTTGTGTGTTGCTTCGTTCCTTAATCGTTACCTTGAGTAAAACCCCTTCCGTGCTTAAATCTTGGAAAAACCACTATCGTTCGTGGTTCCGTAATAGGCCGACTCTTTAGTTTAGAATTACTCCAAAAAGGGCTCGTGCTTATCCCTTCGCTAGTCGTTTGGGGATGAACGAGGGGTAAATTAGTATCTGTTGTAATAACACGAACCGCCATTATTTAGGAAAGAAAAAACGTCAGGAGAACTGGGCCTATCATCCCGCTAAAGCGGGACAGATGCCGCTAGGGCGGCAGTGCTCCAGCGAAACAGGGAGCGTGAGAGTGGGATCGGGGCAAAACTTAAATGACGCGAAGCCTTATTTTCTCTTTTTTCCCAAAACACCAAAAAAAGGCGAGAATCACCCTAGAAACCCTCAAAAGGTTGCTCTAGGCCTGGGAAAGAAAGAGAAAGAGATTTCTAGCGCAATGATGACGATATCTTGCAGATTCTTGGCCAAATCCATCGTCTCGAGGTTTGGAAACCAGGATCTGAGCCATAATTCGATACAACTTCTTAGCTCCCAGTAGGCTAGGTTTATTAATTGAGTAGTCTTAAATCCATGTTCACTGCGTAGTGTATTGTTAATTGATGGTAACATTCATGCGTAGGACTTCGTGCACCAAATAAGTGATGGTTGTACCTGTATTCTTAATTGTTTCATAAGATGTGTACCGTAGTAGGAATCCCCGTCTTATGAACTAGGGGTAGGTGATGGTTTGATTTCCCGTTTGTGTGATATATGCCAGTTAATTGCTTCATTGTATTCATGCATTATGAGAACAAGGAATGTAAACTGCATCTAATGCAAATGAGTATATGTATATGAATAATTACATGCCATGAACCCATTACTTGATTGTATGACTATGAGCATTGTTCATTATGGGTGTGATTGTGATTATGGCTGTGCTGACTAGATCAAGTTTCACTTTCCGACATATTTATTAGATCGGGTGCCATATTACGACACATATATTGGATCGGGTGTTACGTTCCGACACATATATTGGATCAGGTGTCACATTTTGACACATGTATATTGGATTGGGTATGACGTTCTGACACACTAACAGTTAGGGTGTGGGTTTGATGAGAGAACCATTGGTGATTACTATGTTCATACCTACTTGTCACTGATGTTAGAAATTAGTATCGCGCTCCTGAATGATAATTGAATTATGCATTCTGTATATGTGTATTACTGTGTCGTTTTACTTATTATATATCTCGTTACTGAATGAACTGTGAATGGTCAGGCCCAAACCAGAATGTGGTATGGTAAGTGGAGACCAAGGGTCCAAGTATACTATGTGTTACTTTGGAGAGGGTGTTGGTGTTCTTAGAAGTTTAGAAGTGAGGTGGTGTTCCTGTCATAACTGTTAAGTAGCTAGGCATTACCTTGGAAGGGGATTCGTATTGAAACAGTTAGTGAGCCTTGATAGAATATACTATGGGGTCACGGGTTGAGTGGTGATGTGGGAGAAGTAAGGGTATGTCGTGAGTGATTGGCGGGGTTGGTAAGTGGTTACATCTGGAAACTCCTCTAAGAGATAGACTGGTTAAGAACAAGGTGGAGGGAGGAACAGTCTTTTTGCATGTTTCCTGCTAGTCGATTTCTTATATTATGCGATGGGTATCGGGTTGACCAATGATGCCTACCAGTACATGTGGTTTGTACTGATACTACTCTTGCTATGCCTTTTTGACATAGTCTGGTTGCAGGGTCAATGATGTTTTGTAGGCGAAGATGAAGGCAATCTCCAACAGCTTCTATTGTTCCTTCCATTTGGTTGAAGCTGTGTATTTTGTAATCTTAGAAGCTCTTTTACCTGTTTAGACTAGATCCTTGGGGGAGTTAATTATTTTACAAGTTATCTTCGAATCGTTTTTGAACTCCTTATTTTATAAAGCTAAATAAATTCCTGTTATCTCTAGTATTCTTAATCTTCCACATGTTTTAAACATTTGGAAATGAAGGGTTCTCCTACTTAGGTGTTAGTGTAGGTGCCCACACGGCCCGGTGGGTTGGGTCGTGACAAAAGTGATGTGACAACCTAACATGTCTCTTTGAAAGGCGCACGACCCAATTTGAATGTAACACAAAATCTGCAATAATAGTGTTAGTAATAAATGTAAAATAATTTCACCATAAACTATGCAAAAATGGCCTCATATGTACAATGAACAAGGTGATGAACCAATGCAATATTTTGAACATAATAACATCCTGAAATGAAAAAAAAAATCAATTTGAATATAATAACAAATTAAACAGTGTCATTTAAACGGTATGACAAACCAATTTAAAAAGAACATCATTTTGAATGGCATGATAAACCAATTTTAAAAAAAGATTAAAAAAAATCGAAGATAACAAATAAACTGTAAAATGTGTCATTTTGAAAGGTATGACTATCCAAATTTAAAAAGATGTTATTTTGATGGGTATGACTACCCAAATTAAAAAAGATGTCATTTTAAAGAGTATGACGGCTCAAAATAAAAAGATGTCATTTTAAAGAGTATGACGGCTCAAAATAAAAAGATGTCATATTGAAGGGTATGATGACCCAAAAATACAATTTTAATTATGAAACGGTCCACAAAGTTACTTTGGACAAGTATCAACAATGTAATGGTCCACAAAGTTTTATTTGGACAAGTATCAATCATGAAATGGTCTACAAAGATTTTGGACAAGTATTGAAAAGTGGGTGTCAACCTATTTTTAATTTTTGGACAATGAAACATATTTTAACTTGGTTAGCACCGTATTGCATAAAAGTTTCTCACAATTTTTCTCTTTCAACTGAAAATGACTTTGAGGTAATTCCTAATGGATTCAAGTGGTACCTCAAATGTACTTAAGTCACGACAAGATTTGTTCATCTTGCTTCAAACAAAGGCTTTGAACTACACCTAACATCATGTTTCAATTGCCCTCACCACAAAGAAAGTCCCAATTTGCACACATTTAAAGTGTTTTGATTTGGGAACACTTAACAAAATCCACTCTCACTCAGAAAAATATTCAATGCATGCAATTTTGATACCATAGGCTTGGCCTTCATGTAAGTCTCCACTAATGTGAGAACATTTGAAATAAAATCATGTATGGCTTGTTAATGGCTTGTAATGCAGGCCTAGGGATGGGTAGGATGTTCATTTGGGAAAAAGTGACTTAATTCTTTCTTGAACATTGCACTGAATTTGTGCTTTCAACGTTTGTTACGCTTTTAGTGTTCGATATTCTTTGTTGTCCCTTTATTTTGTACTTTTTGACTTCTTTTGAAGGTTTGCGTGTCTGAGTTTTTCCCCCTTTTCCTCATCTTTTGAAGTTTCTCCTGATTGTTTGGAGTGTTTTTCTTATTTTGTTGAAATTCTGCTTGCTTAAACTTATGGGGAATTTTAATTCTTGAAGTCATTTTTGTATTCTTGACTTTCAGGAACTTTGATAACTTTTGTCTTTGACAAATTTGAACTTTGAATCTTCTTTTGTAACTTGCACGTCTTCAGTGCGCTCAAGAAAGTCATGCCAAAAGAGGGATATTGCGTATAAGCACTCAAAAAGGGTATAGGCTAAAATGTGTTTGTCCAAAGAAAAGGCTTGAGGCTCAAAGTGAGATACACTAAGGATTTATGTTATTTGGTGGGCTTTGAAAGGCACAAACGGGTTAAAGAATGCCTACAATCATTCTCAAATCAAACATTACTCAAGATTTCGCCTCAACAACATTTAGGCCAAGTTCTAGATCAACAAAGCAACACAATTGAATTTAATTAAAATGCTCACCACACAATGCACAAGAAACAATGAATCTAGTTTTGTTCTAAGCTTGAATGTATGCAAGAGAATATTTTCAAGTGTAACAAAAGTATGAATGAGAGGTACCAAAGAATCTATGGTTTAATAAGAAGTCATTCTTCTCTATTGTACAAATTTTTTCACATGCACACTTGAATTGTGTTGGCACCAACCAAGTCAAAAAATAATTTCTAAAATATAAACATTTAAAAGAAAAAATAAAAAATCTTTTGAATAAAGAATACCGAACCCTAGAAGGGCTGCCTACATATCTCATTGATGAAAATCAGGTTTGCGTAGTTCGTTGAGATGTGACATAAAACATATGTTTTGAACAACAAATGAATTCTCGAAAGAAAAAAAAAACCAAAATGAAAAAACAATGAGTCACATTGGAGGGCAGACAACCCTAATTAAGAAAAAATGCCAAACAATTTTATTTTAATTTTTGAAAGGAAATAATTGAAATGAAAAATTAATGAGTCACGTTGAAGGGCAGACAACCCAAACTTTAAAAATGTCAAATAAAACAAACCTTTTTTTTATGGAATGTAAGAAAATAAAATCAAATATATGTACATACAATGAATATAGCATCATATAGAAAAAAATAATGCAAAAGGTACAAATCAACTCAGAGTGATGTCTCATAAATCTGGAGTCTGAGTACAACCTTGGTGAAATTTTTGAGGGCATTCCTTAAAAGTTATGCCCCTGTTTAAGCTTTAAAACCTCCGGTATTCAATCTTATTACAACTATCTCCTTTGTGAAATTGTTTTGGAGACCTCCTCAAAATATTTTGCCCCAGTTTCCGCTTTGAAATAATGGAAAGCTTACGGGAAACATGACCAAGCCGTTGTGGTGCTTACGTATCCCATTGAAGTAGGAATCAGGTCAAACGTAGTTCCAACAGATAGTGACTTGAATGGAGAATAAACTAAGACTATGGGTGTGTTTGGTATGAAGGAAAATGTTTTCCATGGAAAATGTTTTCCTAGAAAATGTTTTCCTGGAAAACAAGTTGATTTTCAACTTATTTTCTCATGTTTGGTTGGTGACTAGAACATATTTTTCGGAAAAGATTTTTAGTGTTTGATTTATGAATGAAAAATATTTTTGAGAAATATCTTTTATTTATACTAGAGCAGAAAATAATTTTTGAAATTAAAAATATTTTTTAAAAACAAACTTAAATTTTTTTTTTGGGGGTGGGGAGGCTGGTAGGGGGCGGGTGGGTGAGGCGTAGGGGAGGCTGGTAGGGGTGGGTGGAGGGGGTCGAGGGTAGGAGTG
>JAJOOS010011623.1:0-11637 GCA_029582725.1 Solanum chiquidenum | reverse complement strand
ACGACCCCTTAGGGTCTTATGATGTGTGTATAATGATATGTTATTCCCGGTAGAATACTCCAATTTTGGAAAAACTCTTAAGATCATTACGAGTGAAGTGGTAAAGAGTATTGAAAAGTTCTTTAACTTGCTATTATATGTTATACAAGCCACTGAGTAGACTCTAGAGTTCCAAGTAACTTAGTACCTACAGATAAGAATACAAATCTTTTTAAGTTGAACTGTCTAAGAGGCTATACATTTACATCTTTTAGAAAAAGAGATGCAATAGTATAATCTTATGGTAGAATTCATGATGTCAGCTTATTTTGGGAAGTGTTATGGTACTACTATTGATGGTGTCTTCTGATTATCACTGTGATTTTTTTTCTCACTAAACTGAATTACTGTTTATACTTAGGTAAATCCACACACACATCAGCTGAAGCTTTGTGATTTTGGAAGTGCAAAAGTTTTGGTAATTTCTCTCTGCAAAGACCACCTTGAATTTAAGAATCACACACTCGCTACAGTTTTCCGACTTAATTCTGTGACCACTGGTTAGGTGAAAGGTGAACCCAATGTGTCATATATCTGTTCGAGATATTATCGTGCCCCTGAACTCATATTTGGTGCCACCGAATACACAACAGCTATTGATATTTGGTCTACAGGTTGTGTGATGGCTGAGTTACTTCTTGGACAGGTAAGTTCCTGTTTTACTGTTTTGTGCTATTCTTATTCTTAATCATATGTTGTATTCTTTATTCTAATACTTCTAACAATTCTGTTTAACAGCCATTGTTTCCTGGAGAGAGTGGGGTTGATCAATTAGTTGAGATTATAAAGGTGAATTTGAGAAACTTTTCTATTGTTGATATCATCTTTTTAAAAGATACTTTGCTGATTTTCTTACCTTTACAATTCAGTTGGACCTTTGTTGCCTCAGTAAACAAGAGAGCATGTCTCCTTTTGGGAACAGCCAATTGTAAAAAAAAAAAAAGAGCATGCTTACACAGTATGATCGTAGACAAATTATCTATATGATGTTAATACCTAATGTGTATATGAAAAATATCCAGTTTTCTTAGTTCAATGGGCAAGAAATCAGAGAAAGCAAAAATATTAGATTCTGCATTTGTTGAAATTTGTGCAACTTGCACTCATTCGCTTTTGACCTATATTGGATATCTTTTGTTCTATTTGTACCAATTAAAAAGAAGAAGATATATTTTTTTCTATACTAGATATCTCTCCTTTAGTCAATGAAGTTTCGCTCATCCACTTTTTTACTTTTGAAATGCCCAGCTAGTTTTAGGGGTTCTTGTTGGTGAACACATTATTCATGTCTCTGGTGTGGTCATACACTTTAAAGTGTTGTTTTATGCTCCACCCGGAAGAGAGTTGGAGTGGGGTGGTGGGGGGGGGGTTGGACTCCTCTTTGTATATACCTTGAGACTATTTTTTTGAGGACTTTTGTTTATAATGTATCTGTACATGTTGACAGAAAAAGATGGATTGTTATCTGTCAGCCTACTTATGTCAGTATTTTTTATGGACCATCTTCCTCAATAATAAGTCAATCTCCCTATTCTACTTCAAATTTTATGCAGGTTTTGGGGACACCTACTAGAGAGGAGATAAAATGTATGAATCCAAACTACACTGAGTTTAAATTTCCACAAATAAAGCCACACCCCTGGCATAAGGTATGCTATGTCAAGTAAAGCTGAAATTCAATATATAAAGGTTGATTATTGGTGTTCACTGCATCATGCTTATGTGCTCTTCGTCATTCCATCACTTCTACTTTTTGATGAAAAAATGGGTTATGATCATAGCTTTTATTTTACTCTTCCCTCTACTGAAAGTCAGATGTAGGTAACTAGAAAATACTGGCTACTTGATTTGATTCATTTTTTCCTGACATCAGTTATGAAGGATGACGTTAGAAGTACTGATGTTAATTAATTTAAGTTGGTGAAGGACAGGTTTTGAAGTTGCTTCTTTCTGCTTTACAACTTAAAAGTCCAAAGGTGGATAAAGTACTTGCGCCTAAAAAAGGGAGCAAGATAGATTAAAAAAATAAGTATGGGCGGAAGTGTGTGTCTAAATAAATCTGACAACTTAATTTTCCTTTAGGTTGTATTTGCCTCATTTTATTGCTGTATTGAATCTGCGCTGACGATCTATAGGCAAGAGTCAGTGGTATGAAATTCTTCGAAGAGAGCCCCTCTCTCTTGCTGGCTACGATAGTAAATGACATCTAGAAATTTCTAAAAGCAAAGTGGAGAACTGCTGCCTGCTTTGGAGAAAAAAGTAGGACTGGTGGGTGACTTTTTTACTCACCCTCTTCCATGGTGTGGAAAGATGGGACACTGGAAATCAGGAATTAAGAATGAGAGCAGTCTCTGTCAAAAATTGAAACCTGTTGGCAAAACATAGAAAACATCTCGCGCTTGGATCCAGAATATCTGATAGGGTGGTGGTATATTGGTGCTCCTCCCTAATATGATGCTTGAAAATCATAGTCTGTCAAATACCATGAAAAACATTAACATTCTTCCCATTGGTTCACATGTGTCTGATGGTACGACATTGTAAGATCCAAATTATACAAAACAAAATGTGAGTAGAGATTTAAGTGGGGACAAACCGAGAAGAATACCAAATTGGAAATATTCTTAGCAGAGTTTTACAATGAGCCTTAATTTCATCACGTCTTACATATATAAATACTTCTATTCGAGGCTGTTTGGGATGCTTCCAAGCCTGGAAGAGCCTTTTTTTTTCTTCATAAAAAAAACTAGCGTTTCGTGTGATGCACCTAGAAACTTTTGCTATCAACTAGTCCAGTGAATGGGAACATTCTCATTTATATCCTTTTATTCCATATATCCTGATAAATTTGTGCTTCTTTTTTCCGGATTGTTGTCCCTCATATACAGAGAGTTCATATTTCTCAGTCGTCAGTTTCCCTTCCGTAAGTTATTTCCTTTATACAAGTCTAACTATATCTCACAATGCATCTTGCAGGTTTTTCAGAAGCGATTGCCTCCAGAGGCAGTTGACCTGATTTGTCGGTTTTTCCAGTATTCACCTTATTTGAGATGCACTGCTGTAAGTCTACATTCATTCTGAATTAATTCAATCTCATCATCTTAAGGTTTGGCTGTAGTTGCCTATTGATTTCTGCTTTGATCGTGCAGTTAGAGGCTTGTATTCATCCATTCTTTGATGAATTGAGGGATCCTAATACTCGTCTTCCCAATGGTCGCCCTCTTCCACCACTTTACAATTTCAAGCCCCAAGGTAACGTACACCAAAAATGGCTTTTTTTTTTTATTAAAGGATTAGTAATGTTGTATTATTCAGCATTGGGAATGCTGGCCACCATCAGAAACAAGTTACAAAGCAAGTAGACTCTAGCTTTACAAAGCTCCTAGAAATTCTACTAATCCTCTATTTCCTCTATACAGTTCTGTTTACACCAAAAAAATAAAGCCACCAAACAATTCCATTTCACATCATGGACTGATCTGATTGTCTTCAAAACACCTTCCATTTCTCTCCCTCCAGACTGACCACCTCATTGTAAGCATATTATGTGGGTGATTTATTAGATTAGATACGACTGATTTCAGACTGAGGCTTTGAACTGAATAATCCTGATTTCAAATGCCACCACATAAGAGAAAGAAAAAAGATGAAAGAGAGGAGGGGCTACCTAAATAGGGCTGAATTGTTACAGTGGATTCACATATATGGCTTCAACTAATTTATATTGAGCTGTAGTTGATTAATTATGATGATGTTCTCTAATTATGAAGGAAGTTTAACCACAACTTTGTTTATCCAAAAAAAAAAAAAACAGAAGCATAACTCGATACCACATGCATGGTTCTTAGTTCTTACTGCTTTTGATCAAGTATTCACCGTGTAGGTTGATCCTGGGATCACTTTGCCTACTTATACTGCACGTACACTTCTAAGGAATGTAGTTAGCTACCATACATGTCCAACCATTCAAAAATAAAAATAGCTTAACTTCTATCACCGATAAGCTAGTCCTAACCCCTGTAAACAAAGTGTCCCGACTCTTGATAGAGTTACCCATCTTTAAACTTAAAAATATTTCAGAAAAAAATGAACTCAAAGAAGAAAAGGAGGTTCTGAATTAATAATCATAGTCTCAGAAAAAAAGGTTAAAGCTGTTTAGACAAAGAAAATCTCAAAACAAAGGAAAAACTAGAACAGGAGAAGAAGAAACACTAGATGATTTGTTTGTAGATGATGACTGTAATGGAACCTAGTGAATGTCTAAGCAGATAATCCCACAACCTTGCAATATCTAGACAAGCTCCTCATAGTATGTGATGGTATTAGTATTGTGATATGACACCATTGATATGTTTTGATATTGATATTTCACATATAGCATTGTCATAATAATAGACAAAAATTAACTATTGGTATATTTTTTCAATTTTTGACTGATATGAAACGTATTTATTTTTGTGTCATAGTCATGTTGTATTTTAATCTTTGCCTGATCATGTAACTGTTCAGTGTCTATGCTAGATTGAACCACAAACAAGTAGATTTAGAGTTTTATCGAAAAAGTGTGAAGAAACAGATGAAAAATGGAAGTCCCTAGTCCCTACTCATATACCCTCAATCTCCAAAATGGTACCTGGTTATTTTCTTCAACTCAATTGGTGTTCATATTTAAATTTCATATTTGCTACTAGTGATTAAGCCATATAGCATTCAACATTTGCCATTTGTGGCAATATCTTACAAATGTCTGAATATTCAATTTCTCAATTTGTTGGCCCTAAATTTTTCTCTAGCTCTTTTGATGTATGTATCCTCATTATTGTGGTATGCACCTTTGTAGAGCTCACTGGAATTCCTACTGAAACTCTCCAGCGCCTTGTTCCAGAACATGCTCGAAGGCAGAATTTATTCATGGCTTTACGACCCTAGTGACTATTTCGTGTGCTGCCACTGTCCCTAAGTACAATATGATAAAAGTGTTTGCACCTCATCTGTGAGTGCTTGCTAAATGTGGTTGTAGATCAAGTTCACAACGCTGTTAGACTTGCCGTTCCACATATGTGAGAGAGCATCTTGTAATTTTTTCCAATAGCTGGTACGAATACTGTGCATATATGTCAAAGCACGTTTTGTATACTTGCGAAAACTGTGAGATTTAGGTTTGGATGAAGAAAAGCTGAGGGTTTCTATATAATCATTTCAGTTTTTCTTTAGGCACCAATTTGCTTCATGGGCATTAATAGTTGATTTTCAGATAAAAAAGAACAATACTAGCTATATGTGTCTTTGGTATTTCCTTGCATGTGTTATTCAGTGAAACATGATCACATACGCACATGTTATTTATCTGGGACCGGAAGAGCTGTTCTCAGCAAATCGGACTATTGTTGGTTTTGATAATCACATCTTCAATTGACTGTTGGTATTACATTTTGAAGAGCTAATCTCATGTGGCCGAGAGCCATGTGCTTCAAAGGTCTTATACCGTGAGCATGGATGTATATACCTTGTTGCTCTTGAGTCGTGAGATGAGAAGTTGTAAGTACTCTTTCCATTGTCAGTTCAGTTGCTTCAATATCTTTATCGGCTTATCCACATTGTGGTTTCTTCGAACTCCTTGCTTATAGTCGTTATAGGAACTAAGTCTGTTGGCACCTTTTTGGACTGTAATGGAGCTAACAGATTCACTTTTGTACTATTTGCATTTCTTGATGGTATCAATGAAATCACTTACTTCATCCAAATAAATAAAAATAGGAACAGAATATGTGGCTCTCCCGAGGTGTAAACTGACAACAGTTAACCCATAACTTCGTTTTGCCTGGGTGATTTTCAAACAAAAAGAAAGCAAGAAGACGTTCCAAAGCAATGAGCATATGGACAAATGATCATATTGAAGTGAGCAGCCTCTTGACTCGGGGTATATTAAAGTTACAGATAATATATGGTCTCTCTTTATTTAATTTTTTTTTTTTTTAAATTGGGGATTAGTGTCTAACTCTAACCTAAGAAAGTTTGACTTAGGGGTAGCAAATTCGTTTCATTGTTTTGGGGTGCGGGGAGTTCGATAATTCGATCCCCTTCCCCTGTTCTTAAATTATTTTGAAAAAATTAATTAAAACAGAGATTTATAGGGGGGCATTTGCACTTTTTGTTCCTATTTGTGTTGATCTTTGATTTTGCCTCTCAAGGTATAATATTTTCACCTGCATAAATATATATTTTCAATATTGTAATATTTTACGAGTAGTGTCCTACATCATTAAAAAGAAATTGAACTTCTGTGAGCATAAGTTCAATTGATAAAAATAAAAATTAAAGACCGATCCATTTGAAGGGTAAATTATGTAATTAAATTTGTCAAATTGGTGGAATTTGAATGTATCATAATGAAATAAGTTAAAACGATTATTGATCCATTCAAAAATTACTTAGATTGAAATAAAGAAAAATCATAACCCAATCCAAAAGTAATTTTATCTATGAAAATTTGAACATTCAAGAAGAAATCATCTAGTCTTGAATAAAAAGAAACTAAATTGAAAACTGCAGACAAAGAAATAATTTAAAAACTTGTCAAACGTTTTCTAAAAAACAATTAACTAAAGTTTTCTCAAAGATTGCGTAAAGCCATTTGATTCGCCGTCACTTAACAAAAGAGGGCTTAGTGCTAAAACCCCAAATAGATATATTAAAAAGTATGTAGTCTGTCTCTTTGTTAAGCATCACTAAAACCTAAAACACTCTGTTACAGTTTCTCCTGCTCATCATCGCATAGCTATTGTTCTTGAACTTTTTTTTTGTTTTGAGAAGTGAAAGGAAGGAGGTGAATTGGTAAAGGAAAAGAAGAAAAAATGGCATGTATGTCACTCAATATAGGAGCTGCTTCTGGTTTGAAGTTTGTAAGCAATTGCCAGAATCATTCAGTAAAGCTGTTCTCAGCTAAAGAACAACGTTGTTCCAACTTCAGTTCCAGCAATTGGGGTTATTTCAATCTTCGAGTTCGTCGGAGTTCTTGCCGTCGTTTTGATACACACAAATCTTTCGCCGTTTTCAACAGCCTTCCAGTGGATAATAGCAACCCCAGTAAGAACTACAACACCAATTTTGTCTTTCTATGTGTTTGTAAGAATAGGAAAAACTGAGAAATTCGGTGTTTTGATTGCTTCCCTTCAATTTTTGTCCTTTGTTTGGCTAAAAAATGTCTTGGGAATTTTGGAATCCCAAATATTCTGCCTATTCGAAAGTGATTATATTTCCTCTCACTGAAGGGATATGTTAATACCTGCTTCTTTTCTTGGATTTTGATTTTCACTTCCCTTTAGAGTAGAGAATGAATTTTGAGTTTGTTATTCAATAGCTTGGAATTGCCGTGTAATGCCGGCAGACCCTTTCTTTTTCGTCTTTTTCAATATAAAGTTTTGTTTTTTGGTGTTTTTTATATTTATCTGGCACATACAGATACAGTAGCTGTTGCTCTGTGATAGATATTATACAATTCACAAGTTCCTTGGCATTATTTATTGATTCCTTTCTAATTGTTATTATAGAGGAAAGGGTGGTTGTCTTGGTAATTGGAGGAGGAGGGAGAGAGCATGCACTCTGTCATGCTTTGAGGCGATCCCCTTCTTGTGACGCTATTTTCTGTGCACCGGGTAATGCTGGAATTTCCAGTTCAGGTGATGCAACTTGCATATCAGACCTTGATGTTTTAGATAGTTCAGCTGTGATTGCTTTCTGTCGTAAATGGGGAGTTGGGCTAGTTGTGGTTGGACCAGAGGCTCCGCTTGTTGCAGGCCTTGCTAATGACCTTGTCAAGGAAGGAATTCCTACCTTTGGCCCCTCATCAGAAGCGGCTGCTTTAGAAGGTTCTAAGAACTTCATGAAGAGCTTATGTGATAAATATGGAATTCCAACTGCAAAGGTCTGTGCGCACTATTTAGTTTATCTATATTTACTTGTTTTTCTTATAATGAAACGTATGTGATTCTTGGCTTTTTAATTTTTTGGTTCACTTCATCTCTTGACTTTATCTACGGTGGAATATCTGCAGTATCAAGCATTTACAGACCCATCCGCTGCAAAAGAGTACATCAAACAGGAAGGTGCCCCAATTGTTGTCAAAGCAGATGGATTGGCTGCTGGTAAAGGAGTGATTGTTGCCATGACATTGGAGCAAGCATATGAGGCTGTTGATTCTATGCTTGTAGACAATGTTTTTGGTTCTGCTGGTTCTCGAGTCGTTGTAGAGGAATATTTGGAAGGAGAGGAAGCATCATTTTTCGCTCTAGTAGATGGTGAGCATGCCATACCTCTTGAATCTGCTCAAGACCACAAACGAGTTGGGGATGGCGATACAGGACCAAATACTGGTGGGATGGGGGCATATTCTCCAGCTCCTGTCTTGACAAAGGAACTGCAATCAATGGTCATGGAGTCTATAATTTTCCCTACAGTGAAGGGAATGGCCGAAGAAGGCTGCAAGTTTGTTGGGGTTCTGTATGCTGGGCTCATGATCGAGAAGAAATCTGGTTTGCCAAAGTTAATTGAGTACAATGTACGCTTTGGAGATCCAGAGTGTCAGGTTAGTTGGATTTGACTTGCCAGGTGCAATCAAACTTTTTATTTTCTTATTGCAATTTGTGTTAGTACCATTGATCCTAGTTTCAAATTACGCTTAGGAAAGCATCAGACTCTGTGGTTCTTCACTTTGGTATATGATGAATATGTTATGTGAAACATACTGCTTTTTATCCATTACATGATTTGGCATTTGCTACATGCACAAGGCTTTACCGCTTTAGTCTTTCAGAAGCAATAGAATGCTAGATGCTTTCCAAAGTAGCATGTACTCTTTTTTTCTTTTCCTTTTTGTGAAAGAGATTTATTACCATCGTGTCCTACACGTGAAAAATATTGTTAAATTGGTTCAAGATCATTTTTGTTCCAAGAGGTGGATAATTGGAGGTGTTATTGCTAAGTAAGCAGGTGCTCTCACTTCAGTTATGAACTTAGAAATATCTGATCTGTTATACTGACTCAATAGTCTTTTGGTTTTGGGATTCTTATCTTGGATGACAAGTTACAATTGTCACATTAGAACACTCCTAGAGTGTAGCTTTATGCCTTCATCACATTTTATCGGAGTGTGGAAGCTATTTTTCTAAGACAGTATTTAATTATAGAATTGGCTCGCTATGGACCCTCATTTTTCCTAATTAGAGGGTGTTTGGATTGGCTTTAAAGTTGGTCAAACCTACTTTTAAGTCGGTTTTTGACTTCTGAAAGTGTTTAGCAAATATAAAAAATAACTTAAGATAAGTCAAAAATGACTTAAAATAAGTTGGGAAGTGTTTAGCAAGGTCAAAAATGACTTAAAATAAATTTAAATGACTTAAAATAAGTCAAAAACCAAAAGTAGGTCTCCCCCTACTGTTTTATTTTTTTACTTAAAAGTTTTAAGCCAATCCAAACGGGCTCTTAGTTGCATCTGCGGTGCAATTTGAGTAGTTGAATAGACATTCAAGTGAACATTTGGTTGAGCCTTTTTTGGGCAATTACTATCCCAAAGAGTGGGCAACATTTTTTTAAGTGTATACTACAATGGAAATCAATTACTGTATAGTGAGATAGGTGATTCAGAATTTACAGATGACTTTGTGTTTAGCTAGGTTTGCATATTTGCTTTGTTAAAGCAACAGTAATTAAGTTAGTTCATCCTATATGTTTGTCCTATGCGTTGTGTATTTGGGAAGGCAGAATTGTAGGGAAGGGCAATGTTCATCACAGAAAGAGTAGAAGTTTGATGCTTGTCTATTCTATTCAGTTATAGTTGGCAAATTTTTCTGGTTACTTTTTTTCCGTAGGTTTTACATGGTACTTGATGAAACATGTAATGGATACAGGAGTGGGATCTCACTGTGCTCAGTGTAATTACTCTATCCCATAAAGTAGTTTTGAAGTCTTTTTCTTATGCTTTGCAGGTATTGATGGTCCGGTTAGAGTCTGATTTGGTCGAAATTTTGCTGGCAGCTTGCCGTGGGAAGCTACATGGGATGTCTTTGGACTGGTCCCCTGGATCAGCCATGGTGGTTGTAATGGCAAGTAATGGCTATCCTGGCAACTACCAGAAAGGAACAATCATTCATAAGCTTGAGGAAGCAGAGCAAGTTGCTCCTTCGGTCAAAGTATTCCATGCTGGAACTGCTTTTGATGCAGATGGAAATTTCATTGCTACTGGGGGACGTGTTCTTGGAGTTACAGCAAAAGGAAAGGATCTTGAAGAAGCTCGGGATAGAGCTTATCAAGCCGTTGAACAAATTAGTTGGCCTGGAGGTTTTTATAGACGAGATATTGGTTGGAGAGCACTACCTCAAAAACAATATTCTTAAGGTGAGCTCCTACAATCATCCGTTTCATTGGGGCCGTAATAACATTTTTGAAAGCATGACATGGTTATGAGCTTGGCATTGCTATATTCGGGAACTCATTTGGCATGATGCTTACGGAGAGACTGAAGCATGGCATGGCTCTTTCGAGAACCACGTAATACTAGATGTGAGGAAAGGGTCCAGGAATAGATAGAAAGTCCTGAATTGACTGTAGAACTTTCTAACAAGGTGATTCTATATTGCCTAATGAAAGATGCTGATAAAACTAAAAAAGAAGGTGTTGTATCCTTATTTTTTTCTTCTTGTTCCCCTTGCAGTTTAAATGAAATACTCTGATTAGGAGAATCCTAGTATGTTGTATCTTATCCATATCTTCAACAAAAGCAATTTGTTGTGTGAAAATACATTAGAGTAGTGGCGTAAGTAAGTTCTCTCCTTGCCTTTGAAGTTACATTTTGGAATAATGGTATTTAGTTCTTGCACCCCAGGGGTGCTCTACTTTATCCATATCAAAATAAGTGTTAGTTTAGCTCATTTCACGTCTATTGAGAAAAAATAAAAAATAAATAAAAGGCATAGTTTACTAAGTTACCTTAATATTATATGTTTTTTTTTTATATTGAGCACTATTAAAAAGACATTCTAATTTTTATCTTGAATTTCTAATATGACACTTATGTATGATTATTATTTTTTTGCTAAAGTGATGCTTATTTTGGAATTGATAAAGTAACATTTTGTAAATAGTGAATAAGAACACGATTAAAAATTAGTTATATAACACACTACAAATTAAAAATTAAAAAAATCCATTCCAATGCACAATTTTCTAGTTTAAATAATAATGGAAAAATCACCCCACATATTTGTATGAAATTGACCTGAAGCATGCGATTATTGCTTATTATTATTATTGGTTTAAATTTAGTATTACTTTTTCAGATGTGTCCTTTGTTTCTATTTTATACTTAGTGTTGTATACATAATTTATATACACAAAATATTAATAATAAGTTGGTATGATTTTGGTATAAAGATTCCAATTTTGCAGTCATATTAGTTGTACCTTGGAATTCTAGATTTATACTCATTGTACACATAAAATCAGCTGTATTTATATTGTTTATTCAACTATTGAAGCTCATTTACATACATATTATATACATCACTTATGGTTATTTTTGGTATGTATTTGGTATGAAGTTTT
>JAJOOS010011622.1:0-22588 GCA_029582725.1 Solanum chiquidenum | reverse complement strand
AAAAAGTGTTAACCAACAGAGTTTAATAAAGTAAATTATTGGTGAGGTAACAAGATCACGCGAGAGAAAGCTATTTTCTACTTGCCAGTTCGACGTTTGACATATGCAGACAATGGAGAATATAGTAAGTAAGTCAAATCGGTCTCTTAAGTAAAATTTGAGATGAGATAATTTCACCCAACAAAAGGGCTATTTTTAATGGCCACATTATTTTTGCCAAGCTTGATAAAAGCATAAGTGGTCAAACACAGGAAGAAGTCTTCCCTTTATCATAAAACCCATGTATTTCTCCATTGACCCTAATTTCTTTCAGTAAACAGTAGGTAAGCTGGAGCCTCTAATGATAAGAAATCTGGAAGAAGGAATTCATGCTAGGGTTTTGATTCATTGCCTTAGCTAATGCCGAAACTAATATGTTTCTAGGTACTGAGGCCACCAAACTGATCAAGCTCAGATAAGACAACACACTCAAAGTCAAATTGGAGTAAATATAATGCCCCATCAGGATTATAGCTAAAAATCAGTATCTGAATGACTTTGATGTTGAGAATAATATAGAGAGAATCTCAAACAGATTATCATCAACAACACTTATGAATGATAAAGGCATAGGAAATACAAAAGTTGGGATGACCTGATAATGTAGATGAGGGCGCTCCTGAAGGCGCTTAAATTCTTCAGGCTGTTGGAAGTACTTTTCCATCATATCAATAAATTTATCATTATCTTCCGCGGTGCACCTCGGATCCTTCACCAATAAAGCTCCAGTTTCTCTTAGGGTTCGACTCACCTCCAAGCACATACTCTTAATATGGGAATCCAACTCATCGCTACAGATTTCCAGATAGGGTGCCAGATCAATTACAGGAAGCTCCATTTCCAACAAAATGGGTCCTAAATGCTAATGGCTTTGACGGGACAATTCTCTTTGGCCTGTTTTTAGTGCGTGCGTAAACGGCGCACCGGATCACAATCTTTGCCGATTACCACTGGTTTTCACTTTTCAGTTTTGATGTATGATATGAGAGTACTCTATGATATGATTACAATCTGCCTCATGCGCAAAAAATATTGGTTAGACAAATAAATTAGTAGTATCTCATTTTATTTTATTTTATTTTATTATTAAAATTAATTATAAAATTTAAAATAATTAATCCACCATCATTTTCTTCCTTTAAAATTGTCATCACTGTTATAAAATTCAAGTAAGTTGTCACGATCCAAAAATGGACATGATGACACTCGTTTTATCTCACCAAGACAAGTCAGACTAAAACTCAAATATCACAAAAATGCGAAAGTAAGACAGATTGAGATCTCAAAATATCATAAGTGCGGATAACTAAGTCAACTTAATAAAACCCTCAAAACCTAATTGTCACGTATACAAACCTCTAATGTATTACAATGGATTTGAAAGAAAAACACAAGTCTCAAATGATGTTGTCACTAAAATAGAACAAGATCATAAATAAGAGTAAGAATGTCTGCTAAGATGACAAACAACTATCTCACAAATCTTCACAGGAAACCTCGGAAAAGAAGAGAATAGAAAGTATCACGAAGATTCGGGCTCGTAACCTACAAAAATGTAGAAGCAAGGGGTGAGTACCAAACCACACGGTACTCAACAAGTAAACTTCTAAACACAAGTTAAGAGAAGAGAATACGGGTACTCCTTACCATCTCATTCGAACCTCCACAACTACAACCTGCATAAAACAGCCCAACCTAACAGTTCACAATTTACATAGCACACAACTCAAAAACAACACTCTAACAATTACATATCCTCAACTACAAACTCAATATTCATCAATCACGAGTTCCACAAAAAGGCACTCACAAGATCAGCAACACACAAGATCAAGTTCATCAATGATAAAGATGTGCAGTGCAATGAAATGCAATGTCAAGTAAAGTTATGCATGTTTGACCTAACGATACACATCCGTTGTCTCTCAATCCGGGACCCATAGGGATATATTTGTCCATGCATCCGTCGATAATAAAATCTACCGCGGCATGCGACATGTCCCTTGATAATATTATTTGTCGTGGCATGCGACATGTCCCTCAAAATATAGTATTCGTCGCGGCGCACGACACGTCCCTCGAAATGGTACATCTTCTTTAATTTCTTATTCTTACTCAATCCACATAACACTTATCACAACCATGTCTCAGAACCAATGCAAATAACATGTTCACAGAAATAATGAGAAGATGACCATTTTCATAACAATGCACAATTCACAACAACACAATCGTGATACAACATCAACAATGAATCAATAAGTCTTTCAAACCATTCTCAACATATCACACACTAATAATTAATCACATAATTAATCACATTGTCTTTTATCACCCCTTTTTCATCATTAGAATCATTCGGTATGGACAAGTCAACCCATCACCAAGTCTCAGTACTCCAAAACACATACTACAAGGAAATACATGATTCTATACACTTAACAAGGGTTTAGAAATCCACTTGCCTCAAACAATCGAATAATTACTTCGGACTTGAGTCTTCCCCTTTTCATAAAGCTTCAAAGTGATTCCAATCTATCAAATATATAATCCTCATAAGAATATGAATCTAATGACACACATATTACTATTTTGGTATCGGCTCGAAAAATCAGGTCAAAAAGTCATTCCGAGCCACCAAATTTGAATCTGAAAGTTTCTTTTAGATTATGTTCACCCACGATAAAACAAACTCGCATGCAAAATTTCAGCTAAAACGGATCATTATTCGACCCCCAAATCAAGATTTTGTTCTAAGAATTCTATGGCTATATTTTCTTAATTCAGCCCAAAATCTGCACATTTATACGCTAAAAATCTATTCATAATCACATAAAAGTTTAATGAAAAGGACAAGAATCATTACCTTAACGCTTTGGGATGAAAATCCAATTTTCTCCTCCTTTTTCCTATTCTTTTCTCCCTTACTTTCCTTTTCTTCTACATTGTATTTTGTCCTCTATTCGTTCATGTTTTTCCCCTCTGTTTCGTCAGTAGCTGACTTTCAACAATATAGGGATTTGCCATTATTATTATTATTATGGGCTTGGCCCATTTTACTTTTTTTTTCTTTTCCTTTATTATTAACAACATAAATACTCCTTTATTAAATTTGAAAATTATATCACTCATTCTCACAAATCATAAATTATTTATAAAAACTATTAAAAGGGGTTAACTCAGAAAAATGGGTGAAATTCATAAAACGACTAAGAGGGTCATTACATTATCCACCACTAAAACTCATGTTCGTCCTCGAACATAAAAAAGGAGAAGGAAGAATAACCGATGTTACCAAAAAACTGAGGTATAATTTCCAGAGTCAACGTTTATCTCTCCAAGTGAGTTCCTCCTTAAGATCATTCTATCAAGATCAACTACTAATAACTGAGCTTTCGAATCAAACTTTGGAAGATCTATAAATCAAGAGTGATTATCAAGCAACACACTAATCCATGAACCCAATCTAAATTGGAACCCACTGGACCTTAACACAACCATCATGATGAATATTTTCTAACATAACCAAGATAACCTTCTGAATCAATACTGGCTACAACCATAAGTGAGCCTGAATCAACCAACAAATACTCATAATGCACAAACCATCACAAATCTTATAAGATTCCTTCTCACAACACAATTTTTCCACGAACTTAAGTTATAAAAATATGATCTTTAGAGATCAGGTACTCATCAAGGGAGGATCAAACTTATCTAACCCAAAAAAGGAAATGATCAAGTCACCCAGCAAGCGATACATCCAAGTATACAAAACCTCCAACAACACTATCGGGATGTTAGATCAGCAGTTGTGACTATAGACAAACCTTAAAAATAGTAAAACTAGACTCAATGGTCTTCACATTCAATCACACCTAGTCGGAACGTGACCTTGACGATGAGATGAATAATCGTACAACTATAACTATTCATGGTTGTTCTTCTATAAGTTCTCATAAGCAAAGTTGTGCACATAGAATCACTAATATACTTCAACTATCCCAAAAAAATACTAAATCTGCCATAACTGAAATGACCAAGTCTGCACAAGAATGCCACCCTACCAGGAGGACAATCACAAGATCGGTACACCCGATCCACCACTAGGGATACACCCATGGATGTGGAAACATGTGTGGCATAAGTGAATCAAACTTCAAATAATGTCCAGAACGAAGAAGGTGGTCACATAAGAATGTACGGAAGCAAGGTAGAATAGCACAAGATACTCCTTCCATAGTGCTCATATCAAGCATTTCCATTCATCTGACTCCATCTCTCAATTTTTAGCCACCTACAATCAACTAGTATGATCCCCATCACAATCGTACACATATTGGATTTATCAAACCCCACATACTCCTAACAGTATTCCACTAAGGTAAACACTCTTAATACTAACAGAACATCATAGCCACACCAACCATTTACCTTACTCTCAAACCGTCACTAGTATCAAAGTCTTCTTAGAAAATACAATATCGCCTTCAAAAATTTTAAACTATGGCTACCTCTCATCCATTTAAGCATCTCATGATAGGTATGAGTCTCACAAAAGGCTAATAGCACTAATTCATAATCTGATAATACTTTCTCGTCGATATAAAACTATTGAATCACGCCCAATGTCAACACTCAGTTCCACACAATCTTACACATACCAAGTTTCAACTATTATTCAACCATCATATACCCCATACCAACACTTAGAGAAATTCTTGATCACCCCAATAATTCTATATACTATGAGCATATAATCTCTATGTAACGCATCACATTCGTCCGTGTAGTCCCATTTAAAAGAGTAGTTTCAATACCCTCGAAATCCTCAATAACCATGTATGACTGTAGGTCCATATTGTTGCGTATCCATAAGTCACCTACCACAATCTGAACAATTTAGCCCTACATAACAACACATAATCTTACACACATCATTGTTTTTCACCCAAATCAAAACTCAATCTTCATAGAAGTTGCTGATAAATCCCTAGTAAGTCTGTGTCGAACCATTTCACATCTCATAGTCATATATGAACTCAAAGTAAAAAATTCATACAACCTTTAACTTCGAACTAAGGGTCTATACAAGAGGTCTTATTCCTTCACCTCTTCTTAAATTCTTCCCATGACACAAAATTCTAAATATCTTGAACTCTTCAATACACCAGGCTCTTGGTCCTTCTGCTGACTATCTTACTAATCCTATTCTTTGGCCAACAAAGCATGACATTTTTACCTTATCCTCTAAACCAAAACATTACATAAAACCCCATTTAGGTCCTTTAACAATCAAAAGTAACCAAATTTACGACTCAAATTATGCACAAGTCCTTCCAAATGCTCAATACCCAATGTGATCGATCATTTCTTACCTTACCAATCCACACCTTGACAAAACATACTACCTCGAACATAGACTCACAATTAAAAACTTGAATTTTGATCCCAACCGTGTAACACAATCCCATCATCTATCAACATTAGCTCATACTTCGAAGATCTTTATGGATTCACATATCTAAGCCTATAATTGATCGTCTCTCCATCAATCTTACCATATCCTTCGTTAAAATTCCAACCGTATGGGTTACCAAACTCAAAATCATAAAAGAACTTATCACCACACTCGAGTCAAATGTCTGTAGACTTCTTTCTCAAATCTTATACAACAACTTTTAACTGATATGAATGAAGTGTAACACTATCACAATAATCTGGGCAAAACAGATGGAACCACGTGTTTCTGAACCCAATTCTCCACTTTTTCTAAAGATACATCATTGGCCATTACAATTAGAGTAAATATCATTGTTCTCACCTCCTTCTGAAGGCTACACTACATCCCACTAATTCTTTCCATTATGACTCTAGCTTCTTTCAATTTCATTTGAGCGGTGTCCCAACAACTCCTACAACTTTCTATACGACCATGCTACTCACAAATAGTATTAAATCATAATCTTAGATACTCACATGTGGGCATTATCATTCCAAATTCATTTAACTGAAAATCCTTATCATATGGTTACATCTTTATCATAATTCATCATGAACTCTTATTATTGTTATGCTCATTAGTCACTACCATCATCTCGAAGTCAATATTATCATCAACGTGATACCTTAAACCCAGTTATACTAACAAAATTCAAAGGACTAACCCAATTTTATAAACACTTTCTTACTAAAATCCTCAATTGCCTTCACACAAGTATACTCACCGGGACTTTCTCTACTCATAAGCTTGTCATTTTTATATTGATCCACTCCATTGGAGCTTACGATGAAATCACCTATCCTCATTTAGAATCCTCGAGATACACTTCACAACCTGATGAGTTTGAGATTTGGACTCATTTAGGGCTTTGTTTATGTAGATTTTGTGTCCTCAAATGCTTAATTTGTGCCAATAACTGATGTAAAACCCTTGATTTTTAGGTATATGAATTGAGGAACAAAGCAAGGACACTAACAACTAAAAAGGAACAAAATAGGTTGAAGAAATAAAGATGCACGAGCTTGAGGATCGCCAAGAGCACTCGGTGTGTCGCTGAGTGGCTCATCTGACCACCTAAAGTTCTGGTGCACCAAGCCCTGAGGGAAGAAACCAAGTCAGTGAGAGAAAGGAGCAATCGACGGATTGCTAAGTAGTTCCGCGATGCAGTGCTAGATCTTCCAAAGTTATAGACCTAGAGGATGCTGAATGCCAAGGAAAAAGGGCGATGAAAGTGACCAAAGGGCGGCTCACCGAGTGGTTCGGCGAGCCTGACTTACTTCTCCAAATGACTCTTCCGGCATATTTTTGGCAACTATAAATACATTTTTGAACATTTAGTTTTAGTATCATATTGCTAATAGAGAAGACGTTGTTTATACCTTAGTCTTAACCATTTTAGAACATTTTAATGGTAGATTTACCAATAAGTATGAGACTATGCCCCCCTTTTAAATGGTCTACGATGTAGGCATTTAGGGGAATTACGGTGGTATAAAGATACTTATATGAGTAGAGTGATGGAACTACCCGAAAATAAACTCTAGCATTGAAAGGCTAAGTTCATAGATGGTCTCCCTCCTTTATTTCCAGTCAAAGTTAAGAAAATCCTTAGAGATCCTCAAGGGAAAATTCCTTATAACAGTTATACTTATGTAAAATTGACAGGATTTTGTACACAAGAAGGTATAAACTTGTGCAACGAATTACGATTATCTCGACAGCTTAAAACGGATAAGCTTAGAGAAAAATCTCAACTAGGAGACTTTTTGTGTTCAGTTTGGTTTACCTAGTACTTCTGCTAATAGCAAAACTACCAAACAATGAGACTCTAACCCTGATAAACCTTATAGGAAGAAGAGGTCTAGACGCATGTCTAGAGAGAAACGTGAAGAACGTAGAACTCATCGTAAATTACATAGATTTACCAAAAATAGGTCTAGGAAGGAACTCGCTAAGATCAAGTGTTACAAGTGTGGAAAATTTGGGCATATAACACCAAATTGTAAGCTTGAAAAGCTAAAAACCTTAGAGTTGGATGATGAGCTGCACGAAAAGGTTTTCCTTTATACATCCGGTTCCGAGTCCGATTACGATTACGAATCAGGTTCTGAAGAAGATATTGATTTACCTGAATCCTCTGATAATAATCAATAGGTAAATACAAATGCTTGTGTGTGCCGAAGTGATATTTGCTCGTGCGAAAATGATGAATTTTATAAATTACAATCTGAGTTTGAAGACTTAAACATTCATACTATTACTTCTAATAACGTGATTAAACTTCTGAAAGAAGTTACTGATAATAATTTACGTGAAAAATTTATTCAATTAGATGTTAATAACAATGCTAGTTCTTCAAAACATATTGAAAAACCTAAAAATGATGTTGAATTTGAGTATTCAGCTCCTTACTCATTCTCTGAAGTTAATAATAGGCTTAATAAACAACCTATTTCTACACGAGATGCTTCGTTTGATGACCTGAAAGGATAAATTGAAAAATTGAAAGAAGAGATTAAATCTCTTAAACAAAATCAAATGATTTGTGATCATCGTATTACTCAAATTGAAAATGTTCATAACAAGGGAAAAAATATTGTTGCTGAAGAAAATACTCTTGCAAAATCTTTCAATCTTAATCCCAAACAAGGCATGTTTTTAAGAATGATGCAAATTGTTACTGCTTATAAATGGTATGTTAAATGCACCATATTAATTGATAATACTTTTTCTTTAACTAATATTGCTATGACTGACAGTGGAGCAGATGTTAGTTGTATTCAAGAAGGCCTTGTGCCAACCAAATATTTTGAGAAAAGAACTCATATGGTTAAATCTGCTTCTGGACATGCTTTAGATATAAAGTATAAACTACCTAATATGCGTATTTTGTCAGTTTTGCACTAAATTCAGAAAACTTTTTATTAAGAAGTTCTTCTAAATCAAAAAGAGGTTTGAAGACAAAATTCTGAATCTCAGGGGGTCGTTGAACATTATCCGAAAGTTCTTGTTTGTTAAATAAAAGAGATATTGATGTTTATAAAAATCAATACAAGTTCTTGCACATTGGTATGGTACAGATTGTTTTTAAGCCTTTAACTCTTAAAGGGTTACCTGAGACATTCTTAGCTGCTCTTCGCGATGCAAGAAGTTTTAATTTTAACAATCTTTGATGGGTTCAATTGAATCCATTGTTGCTTATGGTCCAGTATATTTTAATACTAAGCCTAATTTGTAGTTAATTCTGAGTGATACCAACAAAACAGGATCTCCAAAGACCACAGTCATCTTCAATCTAGCTTGTCAACATCCAAATTCAAAAGAGTAAATCTGAATCGAAATACATATAAATTTTTATATAACTTGATGACTGTATGGAAGGACCAAGTCCGTTTACCCAAGCAAAGGGTATGTCAAGATTCAAATACGTATTGTTAGTGATCCCATGTGTCTAGCAGTTCTAATCGGGTATAAAGCGCCCTTTTAACTCCTTATCGGGCTGAGACCACGGTTGGCTAGACGGAGTCACTAAGACAAAGCCACTAACTTGTTGTATTGAATCTGACTGTACCACCATCTCGGAACCAAGTCAAGAAATCATATATAAATTTATGCATACTTAGATAAAGTCTAGATCTTTCATGATAAATATAAAAGTGAAGTTAGTTATCCGGCATATACATAATTCTTTAGCCGGACATAGTCACGGCTTAGATCGGAGAAGTATTAAAGAAGAAAGGAAATAGCAAGTACCTTGAAAAGTTATCATTCAAACTCCGGTAAGTCTCCGGCAAGCTCAGATTACAATAAGAAAGAAAGAGTTCTTTACAAGATAAGAGAGAGAGAGGGTTTTCTAAAACCTGCCTTTCCTAAGAAGAAAAACAAACTTATTTATAGCAAAATAAAAGCATCTAGGAACAGGGATGATGGGTCCCTAGTAACAATATATCTACTATTGTAACAGTGTTTCTACTGCTAATAGTGGTTTCTTACAAGCTTTAGAGATAAGTATCATATCCCTTTTCCCTTTAACTTGATTAAGATATCTTCTGGTGTATCTCCTTCACATGGCTGAATATCTTCCTGAGCATCTTCGTTTCACTTCTCATAGAAGTGTCTGACTTCGCATAATGAGTAATATTGAGGAGAATATTTCTCCTAGCTTCTTTCAGATAGTCATTTATCATGTCTTCTGTATACCCTCTTGAATAGAAATTTTTCATGCAATATGTTTTACTGAGTTGTCAGCGATTAATACTTTGTGAGACTCAGTATCATAATCTTGAATTTTTTGACAAATGAGGTCTAGCAATTCTTGATCATATAATACTTTCGTCTTAGAATCTTTTTTCATTAATTTGTCCCAAAAATTATTGTAATAAACCCGGTATAAACATGGGATTTGTTCCTTGGTATAACCGACTTCTGGGGACCATTTATGTATCCAAGGGATAGAAAATTCTATAAAGAAATAAATTTATTCAATTTGTTCCAAATAATAGATATGATCAGTATGGTATAACTTATGAAGATCTAGGTAAGCCTTAACCCATTCTTTATATAATTTTAAGAATGGATCTGGTAAGATTTTATCGTCGGACCGTGGTATGACCACCAATTCAAAAACCAATTTGGAATGGGCTCTTCAAATATCTTTGAACAAACCTTAACAAACCAAGTATGTTTGTGTCTTTCATTATTGTAACAAAGGACTTTGTTAAAAGAGTTGATATAATCCCAGTAAGTAAAACTGGTGGGTACCTTATTAAGACTGATCTGTCTTTCTTTCATTGAGGAAATACCCAAATCTTCTATTGAAATGATCTATTTTATAATCATTTTGGAGAAGTTATAAACGTTCTTACTAGTGTTATAACTTGAGAAATGCTGAAAGTCAACACTACCAGTACTTATCAAAATAGTTTCGTAGTACGAGTGAGTTTTATATGATTCCCCTGGGAAATATAATCTGTTAATTAGGTAATGCTGGAATATCTTCCATGGTTCATCTTTTCTCTGAATCTCAGAGTTTTCTAAAAGAAATATCATTTCTTTTTTGGCTACCTTTTCATATGATTTGATATCATCAATATCATTTTTGGCGATGGTAGCAAAGGTATCACCTTTTTCTTTCTGAGATAAATATGCTTGTAATTCTGCATATAATGGGCTTCCTTCTGGAATATCTTCCAGATGTACCGACGACGAGGCCGCCTTTTGTGCTCCTTTAGAGGATAAGTTTATCAAACTCATACCTCCTCTCTGTAATATCAGAGAGCTGGACGAGGATCCATATGAAGATCTTGAAGAGGAACCTGGGAATAATCTGCCCCTTCCTCGAGATTTATTCCCTCTATCGCGACCCTTGGTTACCCAAGGAGGGTCCATCCTACAAACAAAACATTTTGTTTCAATCATAGAAATCATAATAGTTTTGATAGTAATAGTTCTGATCATCAAAATGGATGACTTCTTCACAATTATAAATAGTGAAGATATCCATCACCATACTATCGATGATTTTCCAGCAAATTAATTCCTTCATATCTCTATTGAGAGGAAGGACCTTTAATATAGTAATTAAAGTTTTATCAGTAAAAAAGGGAGAAAGAGTAAGGGAATCCATTATGATGTTAAATATTCTCTGGATAAGAAATCTGGGAGAGAGTTATCACTTTCCTTTTAACTTTCCTTTTTATAATGGATTTCAAAATCAAAAGGAGCTAATTGTGCCTGCCACCTGGCGAATATTAATTTTGAGGCATCGTGTTTGAAGTCTTTATCAAACATGTATTTAACCGATTGCGCATCTATTTTTATCAAAAAAAATTGATTATATAAATCATCCTGAAATATTAGAACACATTTAACGATTGTTAACATTTCATGCGCCACCGTCGCATATTTTTTTTGAGCATCGCTCCATTTTCCTGAATGAAATCTAATCAGATATTCAGTTTTATCATGAGGATTAATTTGTTTTAATATTCCTCCATAACCAGTATTAGACGCATCAGTCTCAACTATCTTCTGTCAAGTAGGGTTAGCAAGAGTTAGACATGGCAAAGATTGAACACGAAGTTTAATGTTCTTTACCATGGTAGTAAGGCTATCAGTCCAACGTGACTTATGATCCTTCTTTAACCTGTCATATAACGGGGCTAAATCTTAGGATAGATTTTTGTAAAAAAGGGAAATATAATTTAAACTTCCCAAGAATCTTTGTAATTGCGCCCTATCTGTAATAACATCAGGAAATTTAGACGCAAACTCAATAGATCTTTGAATGAGGGTTACCTTCCCCTGACAAATAAGATGTCCTAGAAATCTGACACTTGTTTGGAATAAACTCATTTTTGGTTTAGAAATCACCAAACCATTGTGTATAATAATTTTCTTGAAAATGTCTAAATGCTTAATATGCGTTTCAAGAGTCTTTGAATAAACCAAAATATCATAAATATAAACAGTGATGAAATCTAAATAAGGGTTGAAAATATCATTCATAATTTTTTGGAATTCAGAAGGGGCATTTTTCAAGCCAAATGGCATGACATTCCATTCATATTGTCCAAATGGGACATTAAAAGCCGTTCTATAAGAATGCTCTTTAAATATTTGGATTTTCCAATATCCTGACTTTAAATCAAATTTTGAAAATATATTGACGTCATATAATCTTGACAATAAGTCCTTTTTATTTGGAATAGGATACCTAATCCATTTTAAATATTTATTCAAAGGTTTGTAATTTATAACTAACCTGGGGACACCACGTTCTTTTTCTGCTGCATTATTGACATAAAATGCAGTGCAAGACTAAGGGGATTTAGAGGGTTTAATCAAACCCTTTTGTAATAAATTATCAATTTCCTTTTTGCAGAATTCAACCAATTTGGCGTTCATCTGGCAAGGGCGAGACTTGGTATGAATATCATCCTCAGAGAAGGTATCTTCATAAGGAAGAGTGACAATATGCTTTTTTCGATTTCAAAAAGCACTAGGGTGATCAACACAAATATCAATAGTCATTTGTTCGAAAATTAATTTATTTATTTCCTGTACTTTAGTAGATTTCAAAGTATCAAAGATATTCATACTAAATAATTCAAGCTGTAATGAATCAACATGCTTTTATTTCCTATTAATCAAAGCATTAATATCACGAGAGATAGGATCAATGATAAAAGTATAACTAATATCTTTATCTTTATAAGTAGCGGAAAACCCTTTAGCATTTATTTTAGTAAAGGGGTAAATAGCATTTATAAATGGAGTTTCAAGTATAATTGGAGGGTGTAACTGATATTTTACCAAGAAAAAGAAATGCGGAATGCAAACTTTATTTTGACAAATACGCGTATTAGGTAGTTTATACGTTACATCTAAAGCATGTCCAGAAGAAGATTTAACCATATGAGTTGTTTTCTCAAAATATTTGGTTGACACAAGGCCTTCTTGAATACAACTAACATCTGCTCCACTGTCAATCATAACAATATTAGTTAAAGAAAAAGTATTATCAATTAATATGGTGCATTTAACATACCATTTATGAGCAGTAACAATTTGCATCATTCCTAAAAACATACCTTGTTTGGGATCAAGATTGAAAGGTTTTGCAAGAATATTTTCTTCAGCAGCAATATTTTTTCCCTTGTTATGAACATTTTCAATTTGAGTAATACGATGATCGCAAATCATTTGATTTTGTTTAAGAGATTTAATCTCTTCTTTCAATTTTTCAATTTCTCCTTTCAAGTCATCAAACGAAGCATCTCGTGTAGAAATAGGCTGTTTATTAAGCCTATTATTAACTTCAGAGAATGAGTAAGGAGCGGAATACTCAAATTCAACATCATTTTTAGGTTTTTCAATAGGTTTTGAAGAACTAGCATTGTTATTAACAACTAATTGAATAATTTTTTCACGTAAATTATTATCAGTAACTTCTTTCAGAAGTTCAATCACGTTATCAGAAGTAATAGTATGAATGTTTAAGTCTTCAAACTCAGATTGCAATTTATAAAATTCATCATTTTTGCACGAGCAAATATCACCTCGGCACACGCAAGCATTCGTATTTACCTGCTGATTATTATCAGAGGATTCGGGTAAATCAATAGCTTCTTCAGAACCTAATTCGGAATCGTAATTGGACTCGGAACCGGATGTATAAAGGAAACTATAAACCTTTTCGTGCAGTTCATCATCCAGCTCTAAGATTTTCAGCTTTTCAAGCTTACAATTTGGTGCTATATGCCCAAATTTTCCACACTTGTAACACTTGATCTTAGCGAGTTCCTGCCTAGGCCTATTTTTGGTAAATCTATGTGATTTACGATGAGCTCTACGTTCTTCACATTCCTCTCTAGACCTACGTCTAGACCTCTTCTTCCTATAAGGTTTATCACGGTTAGAGTCTCATTGTTTGGTAGTTTTGCTATTAGCAGAAGTACTAGGTAAACCAAACTGAACACAAAAGTCTCCTAGTTGAGATTTTTCTCTAAGTTTATCCGTTTTAAGCTGTCGAGATAATCGTAATTCGTTGCACAAGTTTATACCTTCTTGGGTACAAACTCCTATCAATTTTCCATAAGTATAATTGTTATAAGGAATTTGCCCTTGAGGATCTCTAAGGATTTTCTTAACTCTTACTGCAAATAAAGAAGGAAGACCATCTATGAACTTAGCCTTTCAATGCACGAGTTTGTTTTCGGGTAGTTCCATCACTCTACTCATATAAGTATCTTTATACCACCGGAATTCCCCTAAATGCCTACATCGTAGACCATTTAAAAGGGTACGCACAGTCTCATACTTATTGGTAAATCTACCATTAAAATGTTCTAAAATGGTTAAGACTAGGGTATAAACAACATCTTCTCTATTAGCAACTAGAACCATGCCTAGGTTATCAACCCATGGAGTACTCGAAGTAGCATTAATCACAACAACTTTTGCTTCGACACTCATATAATTATCCCACCAACCTCTGAGTTGGCCAGTAAAACCTGCAATAATCATTTTGCAAATATTCCTATCTGTATTTCTTACATTTTTACAGATAGTAGCATACATCAACATTCTATGAACAAGAATGGGTAGTTGTCTATCAGTTAAACCGTCAAGATTCCATTCATAGATTTCAGATCCACTATAAGATGTATTGGTCTGATTCCAGTCATGTTCCTCTATTAGTACATCTTAAGGGGTAGGTCTGGAATAGTAATAAGTTTGCGTACTGGGTTTTTGAGCAAACTGAGTAGTATTACCACTATTCTTTTTCGGATAACCGCGAAGTTTATTAAACTCTAATGCCACATGCTCTTTGAAATCAAAAGCTTGTTCTATTTCACCAGCAAAATTTTCTGTCAAATCCATCGATTTTGCACTAAATTCAGAAAACTTTTTATTCATAAGTTCTTCTAAATCAAAAAGAGGTTTGAAGACAAAAGCCTGAATCTCAGGGGTCGTTGAACATTAGCCGAAAGTTCTACTACCTGCTTCGAGGTAGAAGCTGTTTCAGGAGATTTTAAATCATTTTTTATCTGAATTAGCAAGGCGGTTAGTTCATCTAATTTTTTATCAAGAGAACTAATATGTTCACCCAAAACTTTTACATAAAGTCCTAAATAATTGTTTTGAGAAATTAAATTATTAATTTCATTGATGCTGACTGCCGCACCATCTTCTTTAATAAATATTTGAAAGACAGTAAAAGTAATACTAGTATTATTTGGTAAAATAAATAATGCCTGAGGAGGATAAATAGATTTAACAATATTAGCAAATTCATCTTTATAAGATCGCTCAAGAACGTTGATGAATAAAGGCAAATAAGTGGTTATAAACCAAGGTACAAAAAACATAATATGATTATGTAACACACAAATTTCATAAAACTCTTGAGAAATATTATTTAAATCATCGACACTATAAGTGTCGAAAAACCAAGTTTTAAATCGGTTCCATTTATCACTTGAAAATTCATTTTGAATATATTTTCGAGCCAGTGAACCTGAACTAAAATCTATTTGGTGTGTGTCCATCATCAGGTATTGTTAGGATTAAAATCCATTTCGGATGCAGAAGGAATATCCTTATCAGAGATACCATAAGACTTATCATTTAATCGAATTATATTTAAACGAGGATCAATTTTGATTTTATTTTTATTAGCAGATATAACAGATGATAATGTATGCAAAGAAGCAACACGATTACGAGTTGGACCGTATAATGGTTCAATCGGTGAAATATGTTGAATAGCAAGAGATCTTCAATCAGAGATTGAATGTCTATTATAAGGAACACTCTTTTCATCAAACTGAATGCAAATCTTACCATCAGAATTTTGAGTATTATGAGAATATTCAGAATTAGTGACTGCGTCGGTTAGCTGAGCAGGAGGTATAACAGACTCTAACGTCCAAGTAGTAGGAAAATTAATTTCTTCCCATTTAATAGGTCTTCTAGTAGTGACCTTAGATTTGGCAAAATTAGTTTCTACCAAAATAGTTTGATCAGATGTATCATATAATTTACATCGAGGATTCAAAGTAGCAAGTAATTTATAATCTATGTGATATGACAAACAAATCAATTCAGATCCAGGTGCATAATTATAACCATGCGTTTTAACATTCAGGGTTAAAGCATCTAAAATATTAGAATCACTCAGAGATAACTGCAAATTAGGCTGAGTATTAAAATAAACTGGACCAGAAGCAACAGTGGATTCAATTGAACCCATCAAAGATTGTCTAAAATTAAAATTTCTCGCATCGCGAAGAGCAGCTAAGAATGTCTCAGGTAACCCTTTAAGAGCTAAAGGCTTAAAAGCAATCTCTACCATACCAATGTGCAAGAACTTGTATTGATTTTTATAAACATCAATATCTCTTTTATTTAACAAACGAATAGTCTGTTCAGAAGAATTTAACGCCAGAGATTGGAATAGTCCATTTGTTTAACAAATCAAGGTTTTGAGGTATATCTACCTCTTCCAATTGAGTACTTTTAGTACTAGTATCTCCTAGATCCATGATCAAGAAAATATATCTATGCCAAAATACTTCACATCAATCTCATATATTATTATTATTATTATTATTATTATTATTATAATAATAATAATTAACCAGGGTCAATCGGTGAGATGGTTAACAAGCTAGATTGAAGATGACCGCGCGGACTATCGCCCGTCCACTTTGCTTTTGGGATAAATACGCTTGCAGTTGTGTGTATAATGCATGGCGGTAGTCCGTGCGGTCATCTTCAATCTAGCTTGTTAACATCCGAATTCAAGGAAGAAATCCGAATCAAAATACATACAAATTTTTATATAGTTTAATGACTGTATGGAAGGACCAAGTCCTTTTACCCAAGTAAAGGGTCTGTCGAGATTCAATTCGTATTGTTAGTGACCCCATGTGTCTAGCAGTTCTAATCAGGTATAAAGCGCCCTTTTTAACTCCTTAGCGGGTAGAGACCACGGCTGGCTAGACGGAGTCACTAAGATAAAGCCACTAACTTGTTGTATTGAATCTGAATGCACTACCATCTCAGAACCAAGTCAAGAAACCATATATAAATTTATAAGTGTTTAGATAAAGTCTAGATCTTTCATGGTAGATATAAAAGTGAAGTTAGTTATATGACATAGATATAATTTTTTGGCCGGACATAGTCACGGCTCAGATCGGAGAAGTAGAGAAAGTAGAGTAAGGAAGAATAAAAGAAAGTACATTGGCCTATATGAGAACTATGCTTTATTAACAAACTCCGGTAAGTCTCCGGCAAACTCACAACTTACAATATAATACAAAAGAGCTTTTTACAAGAGAGAGAGAACAAAAAAGAGAAAGGGTTTCATAACCTGCTCTTCTCCAACTACAAAAGAACTTATTTATAGAAGAAAAAGAAATCTAGCTACAGTGATTTACAGTGATCTACAGTGATTGTGGATCCCTTATCAGTGGGTCCCATATGTATAGTAACAGTTTTTCTACTGTTGTTCAATAGTGTATCTACTGTTGATAGTGACTTTTACTTGTTGAAGATTAACTTCACACGTGATCTTTTCCCTTTAGTTTGCGGAGGAGATCTTCTGCTTTTTCCAGCACATCTTCTGTGGTAAGTTCACATAATTGAGCCTCTTGAATATCTGCCATGTCATCACTTGTCTCACTTCACATTGAAGTGTTTGACTTCTCGTACTAGGTAATATTGAGAAGTATGTTTTTTCTTACTTCATCGAGATAATTATTAATCATCTCTTATTTATTTCCATCCTGAATAGAGATCTTTCGAGCAATATGCCGAACGGAGCTATCATGTATAATTCCCTTTTGAGGAACAAGACAATATTCTTGAATTCTTTGTTTAATAAAATTCAATAATTCCTGTCCGTATAACAATATTTTCTTGGGATCTCGTTTCATTAATTTATCTTAAAAATTATTATAAAATGTCCTGTATAGACAAGGAATTTGTTCGTCGGTGAATCCCACCTCTGGAGTCCATTTGTGAATCCATGGGATCGAGAATTCAATAAAGAAATAGATTTGTTCGATCCTTTCAATATAACAGATATGCTTTGTATGATATAATTCGTTCAGATTTGGTGAGATTTTTACCCATTCATTGTATAACTTAAGAAATGAACCTGGTAAAATCTTAGTTGTTGGGCCGTGGTATGACCACCAATTTAGGAACCAATTAGGGATTGGTTCTGCAAATATTTTTGCATAAACCTTTATGAACCATGTATGCTTGTGTCTCTCATTATTGTAGATGAGGACCTTATCAAAAGCATGAATATTGTCCCAATATGTAGAATTCATCGAGACTTTATTTAGACTTATCTGTCTTCCTTTCATTGTGGAGATACCCCAATCTTCAACCGATATAATTTGTTTAATTATCATCTTGGAGAAGTTATAAACATTCTCACTGGTGTTGTAGCCTGAAAAGTGCTGAAATTCCACGTTTGTACTTATTAAAATAGTCTCGTAATAAGATCGGATTTTTTATGACTCTCCCAGAAAATATAATCCGTTAACCAGATATCTCTGGAATATCTTCCATGGCTCTTCTTTTCTCTGAATATCAGAATTTTCTAAAAGAAATATCATCTCTTTCTTTGATACCTTTTCGTAAGATTTGATATCATCAACGTCTTCTTTAGCTACCGATGCAAAAGTATCACTTTGCTTTTGGAATAAATATGCTTGCAGTTGTGTGTATAATGGATTATTTTCTGGAATATCGTCCAGATGTATCGAAGAAGCAACTTCTTTTGAAGGGCTTGTTAGTTTTGCCAAGCTCATTCCTGCCCTTTGTATAATTGGAGAGCTGGACGAGGATCCGTATGACGATCCGAATGATTTTGAGGATGATATTACCCTTTCGCGAGTATAACTTCCCCTTCCTCTAGCCTTGGTTACCCAAGGAGGATCCATTCTGCAAACAAAACACTTCATTTTATTCGAATACATCATAGTAATAATTATGGTAATTATAAATTTCATCGTCAAATTGGACGATCTCTTCGCAACTAAGAATATCAGGGATGATGTCCATTACCATCCTATCTATGATTTTCCATATAATTAATTCATGTACATCTCTATTGAGAGAAATTACCTTTAAAATAGTAATTAAGGTTTTTTTTGTAAAGAAGGGAGAAAGGAAGCTCATTATGACGATAAATATTCTCTAGATAAGAAATCTGGAAGAGAGTTATCACTTCCCTTTTTATAATGAATTTCAAAATCAAAAGGTGCTAGCTGTGCTTGCCATCTAGCAAAAATTAATTGTGACGCATCATGTTTAAAATATTTATTAAACATATACTTCACAGATTGAGCATCAGTTTTTATTAAAAACTTTTGATTATATAGATCATCTTGAAATTTTAAAATGCATTTAACAATGGTTAGGATTTCATGTGCTACTGTTGCATATTTTTTCTGAGCATCACTCCATTTTCCTGAATGAAATCAAATAAGATATTCATTTTTATCATGTGGATTGATTTGTTTCAATATTCCTCCATATCCAATGTTAGACGCATCTGTCTCTATAATTTTTTGTCAGGATGGGTTAGCAAGAGTTAGATAAGGCAAAGATTTAACCCGAAGTTTAATATTGTTTACTAAATCAGTGAGACTATCAGTCCAAGATGCTTTACGGTCCTTTTTTAACCTATCGTATAACGAAGCTAAATTGCGACATAAATTCTTGTAGAAAGGATAAATATAATTTAAACTTCCCAAGAATCTCTGTAATTGCGTTCTGTCTGTAATAACATCAGGAAATTTTGAAGCAAAATTAATCGATCTTTGAATAGGGGTAACCTTACCTTGACAAATAAGATGTCCTAAAAATCTAACTACAGTTTGAAATAGACTCATTTTTGGTTTGGAAATTATCAAACCATTTTGTATAACTATTTTCTTGAAAATGCCTAAATGTTTAATATGCATTGCAAGAGTCTTTGAGTAAACCAAAATATCGTCAATATAAACAATGATAAAGTCCAAATATGGGTTGAAAATATCATTCATAATTTTTTAAAATTCAGAAGGAGAGTTTCTTAAACCAAATGGCATAACATTCTATTCGTATTGCCCAAATGGGACATTAAAAGCAGTTCTATAAGAGTGCTCCTTAAAGATTTGGATCTGCCAATAACCTGATTTTAAATCAAATTTAGAAAATATATTGGCGTCATATAATCTTGATAATAAATCCTTTTTATTTGGAATAGGATACCTAATCCATTTTAAATATTTGTTCAAAGATTTATAATTTATAACTAACCTGGAACACCTCGTTCCTTTTCTGCTGCATTATTGACATAAAATGAAGTACAAGACCAAGAAGATTTTGAAGGTTTTATCAAACCCTTTTGTAATAAACTATCAATTTCCCTTTTACAGAATTCGACCAATTCGGCGTTCATCTGGCAAGGACGAGACTTGGTAGGGATATCATTCTCAGAGAAGTTTTCTTCATATGAAAGAGTCACAATATACCTTTTACAATTCCAAAAAGCAGTAGGATGATCAACACAAATATCAATGGCCATTTTTTCGGATTCCAAAAAGCACTAGGACGATTCCAAAAAGCACTAGGATTAATTTAATTTTTTCCTGTAAAGAATCAACATACTTTTGTTTCATGTTAATCAAAGCATTAATATCATGAGAAATAGGATCAGTGATAAAAGTATAACTAATATCTTGATTTTATAAGTAGCAGAAAATCCTTTAGCAGTTATATTGGTGAAAGGATAGATTGCATTTATAAAAGGGGTTCCAAGTATACTTGGAGGGTATAATTGATTCTTTACTAAGAAAAATAAATGTGGAATGCAAACTTTATTTTGGCAAATACGCGTATTAGGCAATTTATACTTTATATCTAAAGCATGTCCAGAAGCAGACTTAACCATGTGAGTTATTTTCTCAAAATACTTAGTAGGTACAAGACTTTCCTGAATACAACTAACATCGTCTCTGCTGTCAATCATTGCAATATCAGTTATTGAAAATTGATTGTCAATTAATATGGTGTAATTAACATACCATTTATGAGCAGTAACAATTTGCATCATTCCCAAAAACATATTTTGTTTAGGATCAATATTAATAGGTTTTGCAAGAGTATTTTCTTCAACAATATTTTTACCTTTGTTAGTAGCAGACTCAATCTAAGTAAGGTGGTGATCATAAATAATCTAATTTTGTTTAAGAGATTTAATCTCTTGCTTCAATTGTTCAATTTCTCCTTTTAAATCATCAAAAGAAGTATCGCGTATAACAACATGTTGTCTAGAAATTCTATCATTGACTTCAGATAAAGAGTAAGGAGCAGAATATTCAAACTCATTTTTCGTTTTTTCAACAATATTAGATAAACTAGCCTTATTATTAGCAGCAAGCTGAATAATTGTTTCACGCAACGTATTATCAGTAACTTCTTTTAAAAGTTCTATCACATTATCGGAAGTAATAGTATTAATATTTATATCTTCAAATTGAGATTGTAATTTATAAAATTCATCATTTGCACATGAGCAATATCACCTCTACATTTACAAGCATCTATAGTCGTTGTCTGAGTATTACCAGATGTTTCAAGTTTATCAGTTTCAGAACCTGATTCAGAATAATCGTCATCATCATAATCGGACTCAGAATCAGAGGTGTACAAGAAACTATAGATCTTATCGTGCATATCTTCCTCTAACTCTAGAGTTTTAAGATTTTCAAGCTTACAATTGGATGCTATATGGCCAAACTTTCCACACTTGTAGCACTTGATCTTAGTGAGTTCCCGCCTATATTGATTCTTATGAAATCGACTAGATTTACGATGAGTTCTTCGTTCTTTCTGTTCGTTCCTAGATCTTCGTCTAGACCTATTTCTTCTATAAGGTTTTTCTGGATTAGAGTCTCTAAAATCTCTAGGTTTGTCCTGCTTACCTGAATCTGGTAAACCAAACTGAGTGCAAAAGTCTCCTAACTGAGATCTTTCTCTAAGCTTATCAATCTTAAGCTGCCTAGAAAGCTTTAATTCATTGCACAAATTAATACCTTCTTGAGTGCAAGCTCCTATAAGCTTACCATAGGTATAAGTGTCATACGGAAAAACACCTTGCGAATTTCTTAGTCTTTTTAACTCTTTCAGCAAATAAGGGGGGTAATCCGTCTATAAACTTGGCTTTCCAATGCTCAAGACCATTTTCCGGTAGTTCCATCACCCTACTTAAATAAGTATCTTTATACCATTGGAATTCTCCTAAATGTCTACATCGAAGACCATTTAACAAAGATCGAACAGTTTCATATTGATTGGTAAATCTACCATTAAAATGTTCGAGAATAGTCAAGACTAGGGTATAAACAACATCTTATCTATTTTTTACTAAGAAAAAACCTAAGTTATCAA
Source organism: Solanum chiquidenum (assembly GCA_029582725.1). Lineage (NCBI taxonomy): Eukaryota > Viridiplantae > Streptophyta > Magnoliopsida > Solanales > Solanaceae > Solanum > Solanum chiquidenum. The sequence continues at coordinate 84 of JAJOOS010011622.1, read as the reverse complement.
CACCATAATTTAATTTTTATCAGTAGATATGATAGAAGATAACGTATGCAAAAAAGCAGCACGATTTCGATAATAATAATAATA
>JAJOOS010011621.1:0-18396 GCA_029582725.1 Solanum chiquidenum | reverse complement strand
CATTTTGAGCTAAAAGATATGACCATTTAAAATTGACCCTTACAATTCACTAGTTCAAAAGACTAGTTTCCGGACTTCACGGTCATTTCTCATCATTTCATCAAGTTCTCAACTCCAAACTCACATGTGAGGCTCTAGTTTCGCTAGGTCGTTTTTAGGGTCGTCACAGGGAGAGTATGTCTATTACAAAAATCGTTGTATGGGCTTTGTCAAGCATCTCGAAATTGGTATAATAAATTCATTACTTCTTTACTTTCTCTTGGTTACCAGCTATCAAATGCAGACTATTTCTTGCATACATTATCCGATTTTGGAGGTTCCTATGTAGTTGTTCTTATATATGTGGATGATGTCATTATTACGGAAAATGATTCTGATTGCATATCCAAGTTGAAAGAGTATTTAATAGCAAAATTTCATATCAAGGATCTTGTAAAGCTCAAATATTTTCTTGGCATTGAAGTGACAAGGTCACCAACATGCATTGTACTAAGCAACGTAAGTATGTACTTGATATTTTAGCAGAGAGTACACTTATAGGTTGCAAGACATTGAGTTCCCCGGTGGATCAACAACATAAGCTTTATTTTTATTTTGGAGAAATTTGTCATGATCCAGGGCAATATCATCGTCTTGTCGGACACTTGCTTTAACTCACCATCACTCATCCAGATATTAGCTACGTTGTTCATGTATTTAGCCAATTTATGCATGCGCCAAGGTAACCTCACTTATAAAATCTTACACTATCTTAAATGAAATTCAGGTCAAGGGATTCGATTCCCTTCAAATAACGCACTATCTATAAAAGCTTATTGTGATGCGATTTGGGTAGGGTGTCCTATGACACGTCGATCAACTACATGATACATTGTGTTTCTTGATAAATCAACTATTTTTTGAGATCTAAGAAACAAACGGTGGTGCCTCGTTCCTTTGTTGAAGTAGAATATAGAGCTATGATGACCACTTCTACTAGTGAGATTGTCTGGTTGCTTCAGCTTCTACTTGATCTTCAAGTAAAACATGCAATACATGTTTCTCTTTTTTGTGATAACCAAACTGCTATCTATATCATCGTCAATCCTGATTCTCATGAATGTACCAAGAACATAAAGATAGATTGTCACTTTATTTGATAATATGTACAATGAAAGATAATTATGACTCATCATATCTCTTCACATAAACAGTTGGTTGTTATACTCACAAAGTCTCTTGCTTATGACCAGTTTCATAAGTTGTTAAGTTGGGCATTTCCACAATTCATGCTCCAACTTGAGGGGGAGTATTGAAAGATCTTATGTGACTGCACAATCAGAGGGCACTACAACATTTTATGTCTACAACCACTCTAGAAAAGTGTGACCTAAACTATGAAAAAGTGTGGTCTTTGATAAAAGTTCACACTTTTTTACTTTAAGCCACGCTTTTCCAGGGGTGGTCGAAAGAAGCGTCCTTAGAGTTTAGGTGACACTTTTCAAGTGTTGCCTTATCAGTTACACTTAAAAGCGTATCCTAAAAGGCAAAAACGCAACGCTTTGCAGTACTTCATATAACAACATTTCTATCTCATACAACTACACTTTCAAGTGTGGCTTTTGCTTCTTATTGCCCATGATTTTAAAGTGTCGCCTTTTCTATCTTATGTATGTAAACACTTTGAAGTGTAGTCCTTGTCCATGTGCATACCACAATTTACATTGAATATGCTACACAATTGACAGTCCTATGACTACACTTTTAAGTGTGGTAATATTATTTTGGCTATAAAATATTTTTATGTCACAATTTCTAATTAAAAAACAACAATATTGTTTTACAATAAATAATCTCAAACATTAAATTAGCTAATAAATAATTCAAATATATAGGTTTACAATAAACTTCAAAAGATAATATTTCTTGTACATACACATACTTATAAAGCAATATTCTAAATATGTTTACTAGCTAGCAAGTAATATATTTCACAAAATCAAATATAATGTATTCAAACTTTTACAATAGTTCAAAAACTTTTCATCATCCACTTCAATGAGATCGAATTGACTTGTGGCGACCCTTCAAATTTGATCACCTCCATTTCCCTACACTTTTAAAATGAAATTAAAAATCAAAACGAATCATGTACAACAAATCAAACATTAGATAGAAACCATGTTCAATATTTTCATCTTCTGATTCCTCATAATAAAAATCAGCTCTTACAAATAATTATTTACACACCATATGAAAAAGAACATAGCACAAACCAAGCACCAAAATCAAGACTCCTCAAAGCTAAGACATTGCTTCCTCATTTCTTGAATTTTTTCTCTCTAAAAAAATCTCCCTAAAAATTTTCTCCCAAAGTTCCTAACGGTAACTAACGGTAACATTAGGAGCTCCATTGAGCAGACTCGAAATGATTAAAACACCACCTCCAAAGTTTGACAGGACACCAGACCAAGGCCATAAGCTGTGCAATCTTGATACCAACAATATACAACAAAAATATGCCTCTAATTCATCCTACAACTCTTGGAACTTGTGAAAAGATGAAGCAATGTATATGGCAATTTCTGAAAAGGAGTTGGATGGGACTCGCAAAATCAAATCCCATGAACAAGCTGGATTGAATCGAGCAGAGGAGGAAAGAAATTATAGTTCTCCTCTCAAAGATCTAGCTACAGACCAAATTTCAAAGGTTTCTACCGTTTCAATTAAAAATCCCAAAAGGCGATTCAACTGAGAATCACCCCAGATCACTCCTCCACCTCACCAACCAGTTAGAATTTTTCTAATGCATACACACTTTCAGGGAAGCAATAAAGGAAATACATCAACAAACAAAACAAAGGATGATTTGAATGAAGAAGAACTAGACAAATTGAGGAAAATACAATTGAGAGGTTCCAGAAGAGAGAAAGAGAGAGAAAAACCTTAAGGAACCAACACCACCACACCCATGGCAAGTGAAAACCTTCAGAGGTTCCTTAATATAAATTCCAGTTCAGTCATGCCAAAGCTAGAGCTACTTTTAAAGATTCAAACATTAAGTTAGAAAGCTTGCAAATTAACTGCATCAATATGCCAGCTACCACAAAGAAGACTTTAACTACCACAAAGAAGACTTTCAGAGAAACTGAGAGGACTGATTAGCCAACTATCACAAATTTACAATCACATATGATATAGTTCTTTAGGATACTAATTTGCTAACTTATTGTTCTAAAAAAAAGAAAATTTAAAAAAAAATACAAAATACCTTTTGAAGAACCGAATCATGAGTTGACCCTGAAGAATGTGGAAGATTTTGGCCTCTTACAACTTGTGCGCTACTTGCATCAACAGGTGAAACAAGGTTAGATCCGACAAACCTTGGTATATCTTGAACATTCAATCCAGGGTTGTTTTGCAGCAACTGACTAAATAAATGTCGCATTTCTTCTCTCATTTCATTCATTTCCTCCTTTAGAGAACTGATTTCATTAGCAACATCTCTAAATTGATCATTCAACAACACATCAATGTCATCACGTGAGTAATCCATATCATCATCAACATTCAACTTGATATCCCATTCTTCGTGATAGATCCATCTAGTATAACCTTTAACAAATCCATAGCATATTAGATGACCATACACTACATTTCTTCGAGTCCAACGAATATTGCAACACTTTGCACATGGACATTGATTTTCCTCGCCTTGAGGATCTCCATAAGAGTAAGAAAAATCTAGGAAATATTCAACACCATCAATATACTCTTTATTATACCTTGCTAAATCCATCCAATCCTTGGATGAAAGATATGAATTCCTAAAAATAAAAATTAATATTTTATCTTTCAGCAAACAATCATTAAATCATTAACTAATTCACAAATAAATTTTAAAGGTCATGAGTAAATAATCACAATCATGTGTTATGAGATGATAAAAATTTCTTACCTAGTCATGGCAGTTATGCTATGCCAAATCAAACCTCAAATCCTCCACAAATGTTTTTGAATGTTGACTATACTTCTAAGGAAAAATAAGTAAAATTAATAGGATAGACACAAGTAAGAAAGAAAGTAAACAAATGGAATTCAATTGATTAAAAGTTAAAGTTTCATGAGTGAATTTATATACTCGTCAACAAATTTTTTTTGCTCAGTTTACATAGGAGACTAATCACTTATACACTCTAGGTAAATGAATGCTCAAAACTTGTTCAAGTTTCCTTAATTTGTAGCTCATTCTACTTTCCTTTACTTAATTAACTTCAAGTGTTATCTAACTACAAAAAATTAACAACCTTAGTCAAATAGAAGCTTTAACAAAATAAAAGTTTGACAATCAAACCATCCTAAGAATATAAGAATCATAGGAAATTCAATATATTTAAGAAAAACAGAACATAATCCTAAGTATGGTCAAACTTTAGCTTACTTTTGTCGTCTCTCAAACTCTACCTTATGAGAATAGAGAGGTTGTTTCTAGTAAATGTTGAAACTTGAAGAAATGTCCAAAGCCTACCTACCACAGAGTCAATGAAGCGAGATGAGATGTCAAGGACGGTTCGAGCTGAAGCAAAATTGACAAAGTGTTGAAGTACTGAAACAACATAGGACTTCATTTAAACAAAGAACTAATGCCCACAAATATATCCTTACCAATTAAGGAATTTAAATGAACTAATTAAGATTATAAAATTCTATCAAGAAGCAGGTTCAAATTGAAAGAAACATTTCAAAGAAGTACAAACACATTTTTTAGAAGACCAATAGTACAGTATGGTGTGAAACCTTTTAGAGTTGTTTAAAATTATGTCCAATTTTTTTTTGCGCACACATTCAGAGAAGTATCAAACATGTACTGCCATGTTTAAACATTCAAGAAAACATTACAATGATCCTATAATAGATAGTCGATCACACCAAAAAGCTTAAAGCTTCATAGAGTTTATTTGCAAAGCTATGGTGGAACATTAGAACTACAGAGTTGTTATGGAGGAATTATATGAGCAACAAATACTTGAAAAAGCAGCATGCAGTGATAGTACAAACCAAGAGGTTCTTGGAGGTTTTGTGTGAGAGCTACGATAGGAGATATTATACAAGCTAAGGCTAAGGAGATTGAAGAACCTTTCAGTACCAACACACAAGCAGAAGCTATGGTGATCTTTCATGCTCTAAAATATATAGAGACCACCCAATTAGACAAGATTATTATTGAAACTGATTCGCTATTACTTAAAAACATTATTGAAAGGGTATGGAAAGTACCATGGAAAACAATGACCATCATGGAGAAGATATGGAGACTGATGCAGGGGAGAACAGTGAGAGTAACACATATTCTTAGAGAGAGGAACAAGTTGGCTGATTATTTAGCAAACCTTGCATTGGAAAAGAAAATGTAAATGCAAACTGTTTTCAGGAATTGGAGGCGCAAGGAAAAAGAAAAGTAAATAGTGACAAACTATTAGAACCTTATCTAAGGATCAGACCATGCAGAAGCTGACAGACATTTGGAAACATGAGATAAAAGAGAAGAGGGAAGAAGGTCCACAAGTTCAAATCCCCTGGAATGTGACGACCCTAAAAACGAACTAGTGAAACTAGAGCCTAATGACTTTGTGTTGAGCTTGTAATGAGGTTTCATGTTGTGTAATGTTGCCTTGTTTGAAGGAGTTTAGTGAGTCAACGTCAAGGCACATGTTAGACTCCATGATAAAAGGCCTTTGGTGTGTTGGTTAAGGGTTTCAAGGGCGTGTGCCAAGCCAAGGGGGCAAGGCCTAAGACAAAGGCCAAGGCTGCCCAACCTTGGCCAAGAACTGCCCCATGACCACGGACCACTTCACGGCCAGTGGTCATGACCACGGTCCGTAAAAGTGGACGTGAAGGTCACTTGGTGGCATGGCAAACAAGGCAACTTGGCCAAGCTACTGCCCAAGTTCCACAGACCACTTCACGGCCAGTGGTCTTGACCACGGCCCGTAGAAGTGGCCATGAAGATTACTTGGCCTGGTGGAGGCTTGGCAAGGTCAATGAGCTACTTCCTAGAGGACCACAGGCACCACCACGGGCCGTGGTCCTCCTGCACGGACAGTACAAGTGACCTTGGTGCCTGACGGGGCTGCCCAAATTAAGGGTTTTTAAGTAATTTTGTTTTAATGTTTTATTATATGGGGTTGATTTTAAAGGGTTTATATCATAAATATAAATAGTTTTAAGTTCTAAAACAAGTCATTTACTCCTTATTTCTCCAAAACCCAAATCAAAACCCCCAAAGTTCTTCTCTCTCAATATTTCTCTCTCAAACTCAAGGAAGAAGAAGAAGTGGGTGCTAGGGTTTGGATTCAAAGCTTTCTTCATCAAATTTCTTGGGGAAATCTTAGTAAAATGTATGGTGATCCTTCATCTAGGGTTAGTTTTCACCCTAGAGTCAATTTCAAAAGAGTTTTCAAAGCTTTTCAAAGTTCATGAAATTTCAAGGGTTTTACTCAATCTCACGGGTTCTCTCTCCAAATGATTTTAAAGGTTTACTAAGGTCATATTATGATTATATTGATGTTTAATTGGTGATTTAAGATGATTTTTCTCCTTGAACCCATGATTCTTCTCAATTCTAATTTATGACTTATGAAGTGGGTTTATTGATTATGAATGGGTGATGGTGGATTTATGCTTAGATTGATTTAGATTGTTTAATTGTATCATTACCTATGCTTAATTATGATGAATTGTTGGTGAATTGAGGACTTGTGATTATGGCTTTGAAAGGGGATTTTGACCTAATTACATGTTATTATAGAATTGTGTTTGAATTGTTGATCCACTTGAAATGTGGAGGTGTTTCATTATTATGTACGTTGTGATCATGGCCTTGAAGGCATAGTATGATAAGTTGAAGTGTTATCATGATATTGTATGTATGAATGGGAGTTCAATGAAGCTATTGTGATCATGTTTTGAATGTAAATGTGTTATTATTGAAAGACTATTTTCTCAATGTGACACTTATGAATGTTGATGATAGAATATGAAGGGTTCTTCAATATATGGTATATCTCGAATTGGTAGAGCTTATGCATCCTCTTCTTGTATAAATGAGTGTATTGTTGATTGTTGAATCCTTGGATCGGTAGGCTAGTAGCACCCTTCCACACATGTTAATAATGAACCTTGGGAACGGTAGGCCTAGGGCACCCTTCCACTAATGAAGGTTAATAATGAGCCTTGAATCGGTAGGCCTATGGCACCCCTTCAAGAGGAGTTAATGAGCTTTCCTAAATGTACCTTGAATCGGTAGGCTTAAGGCACCTTTTCATGTGTTAATGAATGAATTGGAGTCGGTAGGCCAATGGCACCTCTCATATGTGATAATGTCAAACTAATGAACAATTCTATGGGAACGTAGGCTAAGCACCGAGTGGATTTGGTTAGATGGAAACTCCCCCAAAGTTAGGCATGAGTTTCAATGATCATCTACCTTATCCCATAAACTATGTCCCCGCATAGGTCTAGCTAGTGGATCCACCTAAGCTATATGAACCGGTCTTCCTTAGGCAAGTAGACCACCTATTTACAGTGTGGGGACTTATGACCCGGATTCCATGACAAGCTCTCATGGTCTATGTCGGTTAATGCTTACTTCCCATCATGTGAGATTTCATTGTGGTTCGTTGATAGGTTCTACAAAGTGTAGGTAGTAGTATGGGATGTCTATACATTGCACGAGTAGGCTTTGAGAGGGTCATAGTGAGTTTCTCTAAATCCTAATGGCTATGACATGAATGTGTCCTAAATGAAGTTATTAAAGAATGTGGGCTCTTAAATGCTTAATATGACATGTATGCTATACTTGGGTTATATTATGAGTCATTTTTCCCTTGTCATGCCTTATGAAATGATATGTCTCTTTTGTATGGATATTGTGCAAAGGTGAAAAGGAAGAAATGGTAAGTTCACTCTTGGTGGCCTTAATGTGGTGCCTTGGTGTGGATGGTGGTATGGGACGTCATCCATGCATTGCACAAGGTATATCATAAGGGTCATTTAAAAGTGAAGGTCTAAGGTGAAGGTAAAGGTTTTCATGTTGATATTGTCAAGGTGTGATATTATGACTTGTATGATGTTGTTACTTGTCTTGTATGCCTTGTATGCTATTGTACATAATAGCGAGCTCAAAGCCTCAGAAATCGCGACTTATTAAAGAAAGAAACAACAAAAGTAGAGTCTATTAATACTACTTTGAATATAGCACGAGATTACTTCAACAAACAATAACAATTTCATATGATTTACCTGATAAAGTAGAAACCATTCAGAATTTGGAATTCGTCTGAAAGTTGTGCAAAGAGAAACCCTCGATTGGTCTGATTTGCCTTTAGACAAAGAGAAATCTTCAATTTGTTATCTGGAAAAGATGAATCCTCTGTTAATTAAGGGTTTAATACTACTACAATATAAAATCCTTTCCGGTCAGTCTAAGAAGCTCGAGTTACCGAAACTAATAAAGGTGAAGCAACAAAAACGTAATACTTATAAGATTTACATGAAACCTACATTATCATTGATGATTTCAGCCCTAATCAGCTTATCGGTCTAATAAAAAAGAAATTCTCATACTTATTTAGTGATTAATGCAACAAGTATGAGACTAACTACCAGCATAGTCAAAGTCTGAAAGATCAACATAACAGATAATAATTACGCCACAATACCACCAACATTTAACTTAGTAGTTCACGTGATCATGACTCTACAGTTGCACAGAACATAGAGGACAATCAATGGAATCTACTTTTCAAGAGAAACTTCAACGATTGGGAGCTTGGCAGTTTGTTTGAATTAATGGGTAGACTGGAAGGTTACAACATGAATCCACAAGCTACAGATGTCATCTGTTGGGATCCTAAGGCAAAGAAATACATGGTAAAGAAGGGGTATTGATGAGTCTGAGATTTCAACTCATTTAGGGCTTTGTTTTGATAGTTTAAGTGTCCTCAAATGCCTAATTTATGCTCTAAACTAATGTTAAAGTGTTGATTTGCAGTTATGAAGGCTAAGGAGCAAGGTAGGGACACTACCAGGCAAAAAGGAGCAAACAAGCTGAATAAGTGAAGAAAAACAATCTTGGTGATCGCCAAGACCACTCGGCGAACTGCCAAGTGGCTCTTTAGCTCGCCCAAAGTTCCAGCGTGCCATCCTTGGGGAGGAATCGACTTGGTGACAGAAATAGGCAGTCGGCGGATCGCCGAACGACTCTGCGATAGCAACCTTGATCGCCTAAAGTCACAGAACCCTGAAGACAAATGACCAATGCAAACTGGCGATGGAATGGAGCAAAGGAGGAATCACCGACCTGGTTGGCGAGGCGCGACTTACTTCGCCTAATGGACCTGAAGGCCAAAAATTGGGAAATTTTAATTTTAAATTTAAAAAGAAGAGAGGAGTTCTCTAGTTTTGATTCCCTGAGTTTCAGAGTTTGAGTTTTTCTCCGAGTTTTTGAGTTTCCATTATAGACTTTGAAGCTTAAATTCGAGGATTTGCAAGTGGGTTTTGGAATTTATTCAATTTGGAGCATTGTAAAGACTTGGAAACTTTTACCCAGCTCATGACTAATATAGTTGGTAATTGTTTTTTCTCGTTTGATGATGTTTAGCTAAAACCCTAATTCTTGGGGTGTGATCATGTGATTATTGGTTTAATTAGCATATGGGTATTTTTATTAACCAATTTAAATGCTTAATTGAAGTGGGTTTAATCGATTGTTGTGTATTGATCTATGAATTGTAGTTGCAAATGCAATTCTATCCTAGAGTTCTGGGCTTGCTTGAGAAAGAAGTTTTAGAATGAAGGTTTTCGATTAATGATTGTAGTTATTGGGTTGGTGTGGGTTCAACTCGAGGGAGTGAATCATAAGCTTGATTCTACCTATCTAGCTTGAGAGAGTAGATAAATTAAGGTTTTGGGTTGTTCTTATTGTTAAGCTTGTCGAGGTTTGAGAGAACTCGCTTGAATCATAATAGTTGTACGAGAGAAAACTATTGCACCTATAGTCTAGCCTACCTACTGAGATTTAGCAATCGCTAGTAAATTTCAGTTCCCCATATAGTGAAATTAACCTATAATCGATCACATCCTGAGAATTCCCCTCTATATTGTTAACTACCCTGTTTCGTGTTTGTTTTAGTTGTTAATTGACAAACCAATTCCCCCATCTGACATTTGTTGTCACCCCTTAGATTTGTCTATCTGTTTTTGATAATTTCTATTCCTACAACCAATTAGATTATATTTATAACTTCGTAACTGAATTCGAACTTGTACCGCTCCCTGTGGGTTCGACCCCAACTCTTCGTTGGGTTTTATACTAGATTATGATCGCCCACACCTAGTATTGGATGAGTTGTGGTTGAGCGTTTATCAGGTATAAATTGTTGCATGCCCAGAATGATATTACAGATTTATTGCCATGGAAACATATCTGGAAAACAAAGCGACCACCAAAGGTAATATGCTTCAGCTGGTTGGCATTAATGAATGCTTGTTTGATACTGGACAATCTTCGTAGAAGAAACTTCAAGCTGGTTAGCAGGTGTCTTTTGTGTTAGGAAAATGCAGAATCAGTAAATCATCTTTTCTTGCATTGTGCGATGGGTGCAGACATGTGGCATATGTTCCTTCCCCTTGCAAGGGTATGGAAAGTACCATGGAAAATAGTGACCATAATGGAGAAGATATGGAGACTCATGCAGGGGAGAACAGTGAGAGTAACACACATTCTTAGAGAGGGGAACAAGTTGACTGATTATTTAGCAAACCTTGCATTGGGAAAGGAAAACGTAAATGCAAACTATTTTCAAGTATTGGAGGCGTAAGGAAAAAGAATAGTAAATAGTGACAACTATTAGAACCTTATCTGAGGATCAGACCATGCAAAAGCTGACAGACTTTTGGAAACATGAGATAAAGGAGAAGAGGGAAGAAGATCCTCAAGTTCAAATCCCCTGGAAGAACCTGGAGGATATACTTTTACTAACCACTTGCTCAATTTGCAGGTTCACAAGACACAAATAAAATAATACATGAATTGATGCATAATAAACACAATGCAAGGACAAGGCAATACAAACAACTCAATCTAAAAAACCAGACCTCGGCAACATGGAGAATCACAAAGAGAGATGAAATACATGATTGAGTTAAAGATGAAAGAAGTTAGTAGATCACTAAAATTGATAATGACAAGAACGTAATAGCGAGCTCAAAGCCTCAAAAATCGCAACTAATTAAAGAAAGAAACAACAACAGTAGAGTCTATTAATACTACTTCGAAGGTAGCACGAGATTACTTCAACAAACAATAACAATTTCATATGATTTACCTGATAAAGTAGAAACCCTTCAGAATTTGGAATTCGTCTGAAAGTTGTGCAAAGAGAAACCCTCGATTGGTCTGATTTACCTTTAGACAAAGAGAAATCCTCAATTTGTTATCTAGAAAAAGATGAATCCTCTGTTAACTAAGAGTTTAATACTACTACAATATATAATCCCTTCTAGTCAATCTAAGAAGCTCGAGTTTCGGAAACTAATAAAGGTAAAGCAACAAAAACATAATACTGATAAGATTTACATGAAACCTACATTATCATGCATGATTTTAGCCCTAATCAGCTTATCAGTCTAATAAAAAAAGAAATTCTCATACTTATTTAGAGATTAATGCAACAAGTATGAGACTAACTACCAACATAGTAAAAGATCAACATAGCAGATAATAATTACGCCACAATCCCACCAACAACTTAACTGAGTAGTTCACGTGATCCTGAATCTACAGTTGCATAGAACAGAGAGGACAATCAATGGAATCTACTTTTCAGGAGAAATTTCAACGATTGGGAGCTTGGCAGTCTGTTTGAATTAATGGATAGTTGTTCGTCCTTCAAAACATAGATGTGAAAACATTAACATGTTGTATGTAAATGCATCAAAGAAATAAATAATCTAGCATTTATTTTTTGTTACCTGGAATGTATATGCATGTATATTTTCAGTTTGTAGTTATTTTACTAGAAAACATATATTCATGCTTCTCTATCATAGTTCGTGATTCTAATCTTGTTGTATGATTCTCGATGCTTTTATTGTTGCAATCTGCAAGGTACTTTATAGAATTTATAAAGAGGGTAGTTGTCTTGTCACCTAGGCATGCAGTTTCTTTTATTGTTATTGGAGAAAGTAATTGTTTAATGATCTATTTTTATAGCCACATTGGCTCACTTTTCACATAATTTTAATCTGTTTATCAACCACAATCACATAATATTCACCATAGTTAGTGAATTAGATGTTCAACTGTGATGCATTTTTTCGGTTGATACGAAATTTTTCTAATCTTCTACAATAAGTGCACATGAATTTAAATCTCGTAGTCAATAGATTGTACATGAGTTTTTTGATCTGCTAAAGGCTTAAATGTTTTGAACCTTAGAACACATTCTTTTATGAACTTCTCTATTGTCATCATCATTTTTTTGTTATGGTTTATTTTGGTTTGATCAGATTTTTAGTTCCCCTAAAGAGATTTTAAATTAAGTGCACATGTATTTATGATTATGTGTCCTGGTAACTCTAATATTGAGGGTGTGATTTGTATAGTTGCCATCCTGTGTTAATTCTTTCCTTGTGTTCAAATGCATTCATTTTTTAGATTAAAATGACAACTTCTTAGTTATTCTAGCACACCCTACTCTAAGGAGCTTGTAGATTGCGTTTAAGACTTATCACATTGTCTTCTTTGTAACGATCAACATTTCATTGAGCTATTCTTGCACAATCGACTCTAGTATTTCAGTTACATACTCTGATTATCATCTACTCATCTCAACAGAACCTCCCTTTTACCTTTTTTTGGTGAAGACTTTTGACATGCTATTGCTTTAATGTAATATTATTATTTTTTAAATGTGTTTTCATTCTTTTTCCTTCAATATTTTTGTATTGTGAGTCTATAAAGTCAAGAACACTACATTCATCTTCAACATCCTATAGGTTAGACAAAAATAAATAAAAACCAGAAGCAAGTGCCCTTAATCTGTTGTACAACCTCTATTTTTCCTACAAAGCGTCTTTACATATTACCCAACAAGCTAACATACATGATGGCACAATATTCAAAAAAAATCTACCTATGCTAGTTGTATCTGAACCACAAATTGAAGTTGTAACTACCTCTCATCTCCTGTCTTTCCCCCTCTTCCCCAACCCAAAAAAGAAAAGAAAACAAAGTAAATCGATTTGCAAAGACAGAGCAGATGAAAATACTTTTTGGATGCAAACTCTATTAAAAGGGTGATTTAGATGTTGTAACTCATAAACATGATCAGAATCTTTAAATGAAGACAATGACGGAGAATCAACTGTATGAGGCATTTGAGTTTTATGATTTTATAATATGCAGACTGTAAGCCTGCTGTAAGAGGTCATTTGAGCATTTGATAGCAACTTTACCATCAAGAGTCTATAGGACCATTGTACATTTTTCACATAGAATATAAAATATACAAAGAAGTGTTGATGCAGAAAGAGGTAGTTTTATATTTCTTGAATATATAAATGTTGTTGTGCTGCTTCAGTTTAGGTTTTGACTGGAATGTTTTCACATCTATATTTTGAAGGTAGTATTAAAATTTTCTTGGATAGTTGTTCGTCCTGAAGCAGTTCTGCTTCCAGGCAAAGTGTTCTACATAGTTCCTAAGAAGATAATATATGATTTGTTGAAGGCCAAAAGGCAGTAGAATCAACTAATGCCACTAGCAATCCCCACACTCAACAGTTAAGATTCCCACGATTTTACTTCTATAAGTACTAGTCAAATCTCACTTCTCAGGGAAAACCAATTCCTCAAGAATCGTGACAATCGTCCTCTTATTGTTCCGAAATTAAATCTTAAGGAAAAGCAGTTCCTGAAGAAGCATGTAAAGCATAGTGTCTCTGATTGGAATTAAGTCCTTGAAGAATCCTGGAAAGAATCCATTTCCTCATGTGGGCAATACAACTACGAGCTAGACTTCCAAAAATCAACAAAAATTGTATCAACAACACAAGAATATCAAAACCCTAAAGCTAAATGTGTAACCACACGCAAGCAATAAACTCAAATGTCATAAATTTAAACTTTTAAAGATAGAAATTTTTACCTGATAAATCTTATTCCAACAAAATCCTTTCAATGTGATGAAGCTCATCATCTTCTTAAGTGAAGCATTTTGTTCTTCAACAAGAAATCTATGAGGGATTTTCGTATGTCAGAGGTGAACAACCATGAAACTGAAAAATCTTAATGACGTAATAGCTCTTCAACAAGAAATCTATGAGGGATCGTTCTTGAGAAATTTCAGACTGAGAGAAAAGGCGTCGTTCTATGAGGGATCGTTCTTGAGACCTAAAAATTGTGACTATTTTTTTATTTGAGGGAAACGCAAGATTTATGTTTTATGAATTGTTTTTTTTTCCCAATAAAAATTGAAGGGAGAGTTAAAAATATTGGAGGGAATATAATATTTTAGTGAAAACTTTAAGGTCATATTTGTAATGTGTTGTTTTTACAATTATAAAAATATGACACTTTAAAAGTGTGGTCATATATTTAAATAGTTGTTGCCATTTATATCATACTGTAACAATGCTTATAAAGTGTAGTATATACCTTTAAAGAGTACACTTTACAAGTGTTCCCCAAAAATATTTTAGGCAACACTTCACAAGCGTTGTCCAAATTTAATGTTGTCGTCCTCCTAAAATGTTGTAGTGGGGATATATTTCCTTAGATATATAAATCAAATTATTTGTAATTAAATGTACAAATATGTTTCCTTAGTTATAGAGCTGATAGATTTTGTATATGACATTGAGAGGTATTATCAATGAAAGTAGTTCACTCGGGTAATCTTATTTTACATAGGTGTCATATGTTTATATGGTATCAGAGCTAAGATCATCCTCGTCTGGAATCTCGGCCCACGCTCCAGTTGGGTCTGAGCGTGAATAGGGGTGTTAGAGTGGATAAAAATCTCACATTGATTTGAGGAATGAACTGGTGATTTTCTTATATGAACTTAAACAATTCTCCCCTCATGAACTAGCTTTTGAGGTTGAGTTAGACACATGTGACATATTTTTACACGGTATATAAAATGAGACATTTTTGGATCATTTTTAATGCATTTAGGATATTTTTGACTGTTTTCGTTAATTTTATAATACATCAATGAGACTTCCTCTCACTTTTCGTCTCTCTCTGTGTATATATATATATATTATTATTATTTTAAAAAAATTGAGTTAAAAGAATTCATCCACCCGTGAAAATCTTAATGATTTTTCATCCTCCTAGTATACTAGCCAAGTGTTGGCCAATACAATCACGTATTATTCTTTTGAAACCCAATAAAATAATTCGATGACCAAACGCATAATTTAAATTGCAATATCAATTTTTTAAAATAAAAAGGAAAAGGAATTACAATATAATATGTTGAAGTCTCATGAACTGTATTATTATACACGCTTGGAACAATTTATTCAAACGTGTTAACATAAATTGTATTAATTTATCATAATCTATATATAATATAAGGAAAAATATAGACAAGGTGATGTGACATCTCTCTATGACCTCCATTCATATTTATATCTTTTCTCATTTTTTTAGAGATTTTTTCTTAATTTTTTTCATTAAATATTTTATTTATTAAATAAAAAATTCAATCATATTTACTATTCTAATTATATCTTAATGAGTTACAAAAAAAAATCATCATCTATTCATATTCTCTACTTAAATAACATGACTATTCAACTCCTTTCTAACTATTCTTATGGATTATCAAATCTATAAATAACAATCATCTATGGAGATGTTGAATGTTCATTTTTTGTTATAAACATATTTGTGTTATAGTAAATGTCTATTATGTGGAGTCCTTTTAGGGTATGGTTGGAATCCTACTAGGGGTCCAAGTTTGGTTTCTCCTATAAATAAAGAGATTTTCCTTCATTGTAAATCAGATCTGTGGATCCTTAATTATCATTCAAAAAGAATAAGAAATTTTCTCCCTACTTTCTTCTTATTCTATAGTTTCATAACATTTTATCAGCACGAGTCTCTCTAGCTTATCCCAGAGAAATACATGAGACGAGATGAGTAGCAAGAATTGGGAAGATCTTCGGTGGTATTAAAGTATCATATGAGGTACGAAAAAATAAAATAAAATTTAATAGTCCAGAGGTATTATTTTTGTTCTTAAAATAGTACGATCAATGGATCGTTTTAACTTTGAGAAGTGAAATACCTATGTAATGAGAAGTATGTTCTTGAGATAATGATAACCATCAGTACATATGGCTAATAATAAAAATAAAATATAGAAGGATAGCCAATACAAGAATCTATAAGTGATTGTAATTAAGGTATGATAATTATTCTTATTGGCATCCCCAGTAAGTCATATTGTATTCTTATGCACGTGTCCAAATTTGACAGCAATTTAAGGTTACATCTTCTTTGTTGTATGTTGAGGTTGTTGTGTTTTTCTTTTCGGAACAAAGTGGATAACTAGTACTGCTACTATGCATATTTATAAACTATCGAAATTTCATAAGGGGAATATTTGTTCTGATTCGTTTATGTTTATACTTGTTGAAAGTTTTAATATTTTTAAAAGCTCCAAGACAAATCTTGTTGCACTTGGCTTATCATGCCATTCGGGTAAGATAGTGAATTCAAGTTTCATTGCATCAAAATGATAAGACGATGGATTCATGTCTAATCGCACCAAAAGGGTAAGATATCAGGTTCAAGTTTTGGTGCACCATGATGATAAGATGTTGGGTTGAAGTCCCATCGATTTATGGCCTAAAATACTTTTGCATGAATAAGACATTAGGTTTAAGTCCTAATGCACCATATTTATGATAATGATGACTAAGGCAAAATAATAATTTTGTGATAAAAATTAGTCGAAATATATCTCGTTGAAGCAGATCCATTCCCTGAAGTGAATGAGGTGTAAGCCCACCAAGCTAGGTGTGCAAAAGGTCGGGACTTCGATCGTGGACTTGGTATCATCAAGAATGTCTCTGGACAGACATATGTTAAAGAAAAAATTCGTACTTTATCTTTTTACTTTTATTGGATAATAATTAATGCAATTGAGGCACATTCTATATTAATTACAATACTGTCTTACTTTTGCATGATTGTATGGGACATCATGGGTCTATAATGATGAGGCGAATTATAAAAATTAAAATGGACATTCATTAAAGAATCTAATTATTCTTTTAAATGGTGAATTTTCTTGTACTGGTTGTTATCAAGACAAGTTAATGATGAGACCATCATCAATGAAAGTTGAAATTGAGTCCACTGCATTCTTGAAACGTATACATAGGAATATTATGGACCTAGTCACCCACCTAATGGGTTGTTTAGATACTTCATGGTCCTAAATGATGTTTTCTTCTAAATGGTCTCATGGTGCTTATTGTGATTTCACAATTTGGCATTTGTAAAATTATTGACACAAATAATATGATTACAGACACAATTTTCTGATAATCAGATTAGTCTATGCAGTGATGGGATCACGACTCACCTTTAGAAGAGGTAGGGTAATTAAAAAAATCTGAAATTTAATTACTCCCAGAATATTAAAGTTGAAATTTGCTTATATAATAGTAATAAATTGAAAATTTACCAAAGCAAAAGGCACATGGCATAGTAAACTTGAAGTTTACTAAAACTAATAATTTTATTAGTTGGCATGAATGATTTGGTCATCCCAAAGATGTGCATATTGAGTAATAGACATACATTGAAGAACTAGAAGATTCTTTAAGAATTCTTTTTGTTGCTTGTTCTCATGATAAGTTGATTGGATCAACTACTGTTGGGACTAAATCCCTAAATTCTGAAAAGTATAAAAGGTGAATATGGTCCCGTTCACCTTTCATGTGTGCGTTTGTTGTCAACCTGTAGTTTGACATTCGCAAAATTGAGTGTGCAAGAGAATTGAGTAATCAGAGGCGTATCCAGGATTTTGAGATGATGGGTGCACTATTACAAAAAGGTGGATCTAAGATATAAATTTGATCGATTTAACATTTAGATCTTATCACTTAAAATAATTAAAATTTTAAAATTATAGGTCCAAAGTTATTTTTACCTATCCAAACCACTTAGAGAGACATTACTCAATTTTAAAAAGGAAAATAAAACAAGATAACTAAAAGATTCAAATTTCTAACCTTACTTAGAGAGGTGCACCCAACATAATCGCACGGTGTAATACTTCAAGTGTGGGTTCACATATCTATATTTAAATATTTTTTAAAAATTTAACACTC
>JAJOOS010011620.1:0-19829 GCA_029582725.1 Solanum chiquidenum | reverse complement strand
TTTAATTTTTAGTGATAGATTATGAGAAGACCTTAATATTTTTCCATCTTCTAACCAATTCCGGCTGTTGATAGTCTTTGGAAGAGCTGATTGATCTGTCACAGAAGTATTACAATGAAGTTGCCCTGCCAAAGCTGGTAACACTTAAAATAGTATTGTGTATATATAAATCTACGAAGAAAATTGTATGATACATACATCAATTTGTGACAAGTGGCATCTTAGCTGTGTTTCATTTCACAATGCATTGCAGGTGGCTGATTTTGGCTCTTTGGAACTCTCACCAGTAGATGGTCGAACCTTAACTGATTTCATGCATACCCGGGGTCTACGTATGCGTTCTCTTGGACAAGTAGTAAGTCTTATTGATCATTTTTTACCCTTAGTAATTTTCTCCTTATGTATGTGTGTGTGACACATATATTTGTCCACCACTTAGACTTCAATTTGTGTCTTCTTGTTTAGTATTTTTAATCTCCAGGTCATAATATTTTTACTTTAGTATATTAATTGTACCGAGATTATCAAATATAGATGTTGAATTTTGTTAAACTGTCGAAGGTTTGAAAATTATCTGAAAGTTGAATTTCTCATTCTTTATCTCTTTCCTATTGCCTCTACATTGATCTGGTTTTAGATCATGATAAATTCTATGTGCAACTGTAAACCCATAGTAGGCCAATATTTATCTCATTAAGCTGTGCTTGAATTGATTCTTGCTCTTTTTTTCTTCTTGTGTAGGTTAAACTTTCTGAGAAGTTATCACACGTGCAATCTCTTTGTATACATGAGATGATAGTCCGAGCTTTTAAACATATTCTGCAAGCAGCTATTGCATCAGTTGTTGACATTGAGGATATGGCTGCGATAATTGCTGCTGCCTTGAATATGATGCTTGGGGTACCTGAAAATGATGATTCAAATGAGTACGGTGTTGATTCTTTGATCTGGAGATGGCTGGAATTATTTTTGAAGAAGAGATATGAATGGGATGTTGGCAGCCTAAACTACAAAGATATGAGGAAATTTGCTATCCTCCGTGGTTTATGCCATAAGGTACTTGAAACTCTTGTTCTGAACAATTGACTATTAAGAATGACCTTGGTGTGGAACTACACTGGGTATGTTGTTGTTGTTGATACATAATACATCAAACATTTGTCCTTGGGTGGTTGCATTTGAATGGATTTGGTAGGCTTCACACCTGGCTATTTCTGACCTTTCTTCTGAGAATGTATTGAACACTTGGAATTTCGCCTTCTTTGAAATGGGAAATAAAACACATAAAAGAATATGAAAAGAAATTGAAGAAAAATGTTTGCTAAGACATAGAGATACTTGTTGGTGCGTCAATTTGTTAAATATTTAACTTGAGCAAAGATATAACCTTTGTGCAGATATCTTTGAATACTTTGGTGATGGAAATGAACGTTATTAAAGTTTTTGTTCTATACACATGAACACTTACGAGTACTTTTTCTGTCTAGGTGGGAATTGAGCTGGTTCCAAGAGATTATGATATGAGTTCCCCAAGTCCTTTTCAGAAAGTAGACATTGTCAGCCTAGTACCAGTGCATAAGGTGATAATGCAACCCTGTCAACGTGTTTGATACTAGGAGATATTATGCCGAGTTCACTTCTGTTCGTACTTATCATTTTTCTTCTACTCCCCGTGTATCTTTGTGTCTCCTTTTCTGCAGCAAGCTGCTTGCTCTTCTGCAGACGGAAGGCAGCTTTTGGAATCATCCAAAACAGCTCTGGATAAGGGAAAACTTGAAGATGCTGTCAGCTATGGGACTAAGGTAATTGATTTCCGAGATAGAAAAAAGTTCTACATTACATTCTCCATTCTTCCGATTGAAACTTTCTATTGTAGAGAAACCAAGTTATTTTGGTGGGCTTCACAACTCCATTGCTTCTTAGATTTCTTCCTTTTGTTGGTCTTGGGTACACATTGAAGATATAGGAATTAGAATAAGAAAGTAAGCTAAGCCTTGGTGTTGAATGGTATAAATTATTGCATACCATGTGACAACTGCTGCATTTTTGTGGTGCTTTCAGGCTCTTGCCAAGCTGGTCGCAGTTTGTGGTCCATACCATCGAATGACAGCTGGAGCTTATAGCCTTCTTGCTGTTGTTCTGTATCACACCGGTGATTTTAATCAGGTATTCTTCAGAAGCTCGTCAGCATAGACCTCCTTGGTCCTACATTGTTACTCTTTCTGCCTGCTTTAACTACTCTGACTTCTATCCTATTCAACTCTGAAATGTGTTGATGATGGTGGTATCCATGACAGGCCACAATCTATCAGCAAAAGGCCTTGGACATAAATGAAAGAGAGTTGGGCCTTGATCACCCAGACACCATGAAAAGTTATGGTGATCTTGCAGTTTTCTATTACCGACTTCAACACACAGAGTTGGCTCTCAAGTATGTTTATTTCTGTTAGATTGCCAAATACTTAAAATTTCTTGATGGTGCCAACAACTAAAATAAGTAAAAACAGAAAATACAACAAAAAGAAAAAAAGAACAAACTATAAAAGTGGAGTTGGAGGTTCATTATCCTAAACTAGACATTTTTCTTTTCTTGAGTTTCTGGTTTTCGTTTTGTCAATGGTCATGTATGTTTCTTAGTTACTCCCCCATCCCAATAGGACTATAAAAGTAGGCATTGTTTTCCTCGGCCTGTCTCGATAAACTTGTCATCTTTGCTAAGATGGCAAGTTACTCTCCTTCAACAATTCAAGCTAGTATAAAAAAAATACTACTGTACTTTATATTAGTCAAAACTTACTTAATCAAGCTTGTGAAATACATATGATAGGTTGAAGCTTGGTCGTGGAATATGTTCTTGAATGACGGTTCAAATAATAAAGTTTGCATATGGGGTTTGATTATGTACACAACTTTTAGTTTAGGCTCACTAGCACTAAATCAACATGGTCCTTATCAAAAAAAAAAACAAATCAACATGGTGAAAACTTTTGCTCTCCCAATTATGTAAGATTGTACCACTTGTATCTGCTCTCCTCACGTTTAACATTAAACAGTAATGCTTTAATAACTGTTTTGATTTTTCTATCCACTTTTCGCTGTTATTCACATTTCACACTCTATGCAATTTACCATTCCCATTTTTACAGGTATGTAAAACGAGCTCTTTATTTGTTGCATCTCACATGTGGCCCCTCCCATCCAAACACTGCGGCGACATATATAAATGTGGCTATGATGGAGGAAGGGCTCGGTAATGTGCATGTTGCCCTCAGATATCTCCATAAAGCTTTGAAGTGTAACCAAAAGTTACTCGGTCCGGACCATATTCAGGTTCCTTCTTTCTTCTGCTGGAGATTATAAGTATTTTGTTTTAATTTTAGCATTCACAGCTCCCTCTAGTTCTCTAGGCTTGTCAAACTAAAGTGGCTTTATTCAGAAAAAAATTGCCGCTTATGTCCTAGTTTAGGAGATGAGTATTCACCTGATTGACAAAAAGGGGTTGGATTCAGGGTAGTTTTCATGTCAAAGAGTGTACTTGAGTATGTGTTATTGCTATTCCATCAACTGCTACATATGCATTATGTGTATTTGACTATAGGAAAAGAAGTTACCATTCAAGTTAATTTTTCTGATGGCTATGGCCTGGCTGTTGGGATAAGGTGTTCACAAATAAGAATCAGTGCAGGTGTATGGTTTCCTTTTCTTTTCTTTGTGAAACGATATCTGTCATCTGTCATTAACCTCAGATACTCTCAAGATGTGCAAGACATGCTAACTATTGAGTTGCACGCCTAAAAGTTCATTCAATGTTCCATTTACTTTTTTGTCTTCTCATGTTTTCATTTTAATCGAGTAACTTCAATGTGTGATCTTAAACGAATAACCGTACTTAAGGGTTCCTTTTGAATCTGGCTTCAAAGTGAGTACTCATTGTTGGCACATTGAGGTCCCAAAGTGCGAAAAGGAAGTATAGGTCAATCATGAAGCGGTCCAATCTTTCCAATCTTTATGGTAATTGTTATTGAGCTGAAGATAGGTCCAAATTGCTTCTCCACCAGTCCATGAGAGTCATTTTTATTGCAATAAAGGACTTGATTGACAATCTTCAGTATATTAATAGCCTTAGATTGGGATATTTGGAACTCCGTAATCTCTATCTGAAACTCAGAGCATGGTGTGCTTGTTTTTGTTTCTGGTAGTTTAGCTAGTAAAACTATACTTGACTTCTTTGGTTCAAGCTTGCATAGTGCTGTATTTTGAACTTGGTTGAACATGTGGAAGATTGAAACCTTCCAGTTGTTAAACAAACTCCGTCACTATATAGTTCTTGGAAACAAGTATGTCATAGTTTGTTGCTGCATAATAAGACGCCTTTCATTTCTGATGAACCTGGCTAATTATCTCTACAGATTCTTGCCTACACCTCTCTCTTATCTAGTTACCTTTTGTGCCTCTGTAATTTCCAGACAGCTGCAAGTTACCATGCTATAGCAATTGCGCTCTCTTTGATGGAAGCTTATCCTTTGAGTGTTCAGCATGAGCAAACAACCTTGCAGATACTTCGAGCAAAGCTTGGTCCAGATGACCTTCGCACACAGGTTAACTTCTGTCTCACACACATGTACACAATAAGTAGGCCCACTCTTTTGCTTCAGAGAAAAGATGGGTGAACAACTTGCATTTGCTGGCACTTTAGTTTCTTTTTTCCTTGTGAAGTTATAATCCCTCAAATCATAGCAATCGGTACAGTTTCTTACGGGTAAACTACTAGAAGTACAACTTCAGATGTTTCTAACTAATTAGGTTGTCTTTAAATTTCATGTCACCTCTATTTTGGTCACATCTAGGTGATGACACTATTGAAAGTTGAAATACAATATAGGTTTTTTTAAAAACATTATGGCTATTTTGTTCTTACTTCAGCCATGTATTTTCATAATTTGAAATTTCTGATCTTTGCTGAAGGATGCTGCTGCATGGCTTGAGTATTTTGAGTCGAAGGCTTTTGAACAACAAGAAGCTGCTCGAAATGGAACTAAGAAGCCTGATGCATCAATAGCCAGCAAGGGTCATTTGAGGTATATTTGCATGTATTGCTTAATTTTTTTTTTTTGGTAGACTTAATGGGTGAAACAGACAACCTTAATTTCTGTTCTAGCTCTTATGAGACTGCAAGCTAATGTAAAACTGAAGGATTTGTCGTCATAATCTGTGAGAGCATATGTTTGATATTTCTTTTGCCCTCTGTCTCGTCCTTTTGCTTTGAAACTACAAGTTAGTTCACTTCTGCCTTCATGTCCAGTCTCTTCAATTTATGCTCAAAGGCATCCTGATTATTTTATTGAACCAATGTCTTCAGTCCATCTATTTATATTTGTTATGACACTCCATTTGGTGTTTCTCTTTTTTCATTTTAAGATCCTCAGTTATGAATTTATCTAGAAAGGACAATGTTCAATGGCTGCCAATGTAAAAGTTTTTTGTTCCTGACTTTGTAATTGCATAAATTTTATGCACATACGATTTCACAAAAATGTACAAGCAGATAGTCGTACTCTAGATAACAGTAAGTAAAATATTTCAGTTTAAATCTTGTGGTGACATACTCAATTGTGCAGTGTGTCAGATTTGCTCGACTACATTAATCCAAATCCCGATGCCAAAGGGAGAGATGTTGGATCAAAAAGAAGAGGTTTTGTCTCAAAGGTACGTGGTGATTGGAGTACAATATCTTTGTTTTTTGCTTATGATTTTCCAATACGTATCAGCATGAATAGGTTCATGGAAATAAGCTTGGATGAAGTTTTTCATCTTATGCAAACTTGTTATAAAATAAGCAGAAACAATCATGTTCTTTCTGGAAGGTCTACCATCTGTAATACCTGTCTGGAAGAGGAGAGAGAATGAGTGAGAACTAGTTTAACAGAAAACTGGTAATGTTTAGAAGCTTTGAATTTCAGGCTCTCTAAAGGTCTGTTTGCCTTATGTTCTTCCTATTTTCCCGTAAGTAGGCATTGACACGCATTGCATATGCCTGACAAACTGCCTATCATGCTTCCACACGGAATGTGCAAATAATGCTCCATATATTGTAAACGTGGACATGGTCTCTTATCCTTTTCCTTTTTGCCATATTTTTTTCTCAGGCTCTTATTTCTCAGGTGAAGGGAAAATCTGATCAAAACAATGTTGCCATACCAGACTCTGACACTCCTAAAGATGTTCTAAAAGAAGAGGCAGATGAGGAGAAACAAATTATCGAAGATCACACTGATCCCAAGATGAGTATGGAACCTGTTGACACAGTAATTGAATCCCATCACACTGGAGATGGAGGAATTACTGAGAACAAACCCATCCAATCTGGACCCTTGTTGAAGGAAACTTCAATTGAGAAGTCTATGGTCCGTGAAGTCTTATCTGAACCTTCTGCTGAAGCAGAAGATGGATGGCAGCCAGTGCAGAGACCAAGGTCAGGTGGTTTCTATGGACGAAGACGAAGGCAGAGGCGTCAAACCATCAGCAAGGTTATTGGTTACCAGAAAAAGGACCCAATTTCTGATGTTGATCATGCTAAATTGAAGAATAACTATCAAGCTAGTAAATATTATGTCTTAAAGAAACGTACATCACCAGGAAGTTATGCAGATTATTACTTAGCAAAAAGTCAAACTCCTGGTACCAAACTTGGTCGAAGAGTCATAAAAGCTGTAGCCTACCGTGTGAAGTCTGTGTCATCTTCTGTCAGAGATGCTGTTCCTGAGATCTCCACAACTGGAGGAGATTTGTTAAATACTTCATCAGAGCAGGTCCAAGTTTCTGCAACAAAGGAGGTTGGATCACTATCAAAGAGAAGTTCAATAGTAAACCTAGGAAAATCTCCTTCCTATAAGGAAGTAGCACTTGCCCCGCCAGGTACCATCTCTATGTTGCAGGAGAGAGTTTCTGAAGATGAAATTCCTGATAATCAAGACGTTATGAAACTTGGAAAGGAGAGCAATGGAGCAGAAGAAAATTCCAAAATAATGGGAAGAGATGCAGAATCCACGGAGAAAGAGAACATTCAGGATCTAGTTGCAGATTCTGCTGATCATGTAAAAAGTGAAACAGTAGCTACTGACAATAAAGAAGAAATTCAAATGAGTGATCTCAAAGGTGGTGAAATTTCAGATGTGATATCTGCAAATGCATCTATTCAACCCGGCCATGTTGATGTTAGTCCAATGGAACAGGGTAGTGTCGAAACTCATAATGTCCCTACTTCTGACAATTCCCCCAAAGTGGATCCCTGTGAAAAAGACTCATCAAGCAATTTAAATCCTGGCTGTATCTCAAATATGACCTTGCAAGATATGGATCATCTGAAGGTAAAATCTGCGTCATCTCATGCAAGTGATGCAAGTCGAGAATTGTCCAGAAAGCTATCCGCATCAGCAGCACCATTCAGCCCTTCCCCAGCCGTTCCCCGCATACCACCATTACCTATGAACATTAATCTCCCTTCTCCTCCTGGAACACGACCACCTATTGGTCCTTGGTCAGTGAACATGTCTCTTCATCAAGGACCACCGACCATCTTGCCTAGTCCAATGTGCTCCTCCCCTCATCACCTGTACCCTTCACCTCCACACACCCCAAACATGATGCACCCATTGCGCTTTATCTACCCTCCGTATTCTCAACCCCAGACGTTACCTCCAAGTACATTCCCCATGAATAGCAGCACTTTCCATCCGAATCATTATGCTTGGCAATGCAATATAGCTCCTAATGCATCAGAGTATGTTCCTGCCACAGTTTGGCCTGGTTGCCACCCAGTCGAGTTTTCTATCTCACCACCTGTGATTGAGCCTATAACCGACTCAATTTCCGCTGCTAAGGAGCTATCTGATAATCCTGAAAGTATTAATTTGACAACAAGCTTACCAGTAGATCTCAACGCCGGGGATGAAGTCAAGGAAGATGTAAATCTTCCAGCATCAGAAACAGTGGAGAGCATAGCTGCAGTTGGACCAGAAAAAGAGAGAGCAAGCAACACTCCAGATTCACATTTTGTTACCTTGTCTAGTGATCAATCAAAAGAGGGCAGTGGATCAAATGAGAAGGACGGAAGTTGCAGTGATAATCATGTGCAAAGAAATCTTACGGAGACGGATAATGAGAAGACCTTCAACATTTTGGTACGGGGCCGGAGGAACCGCAAACAAACTCTAAGAATGCCTATAAGTTTGCTCAAGAGACCATATTCTTCTCAGCCCTTCAAAGCTGTATATAGCAGGGTAATAAGGGAGACTGAGGTTCCCAGCTCTACCAGCTTTGATCCACATGAACATGGCATAACGACTGCAACTTGAGGCTGTTTTTATGTCTTTTACGAGATAATCCTAGCAGAATGGTCTATTGAAGCTGAGTATACATATCTGTTGGCCGTATATCATGACTGCTGGAATTTATTGCTGTTCCAATTCTCATGACTTTGATGTTAGTTGGCTTTCAGACTATGCCTCAGTTTAACTTGAAGGTTAGTTCTCTTCAAGAGATATTACTCTCCTCACCAAGGCCATTTTGTGCTGCCTATTGGGTGAAAAGATCATCCTTCGCTTAGTCGTTCATTTACCTTCTGGGAAAGTAGAGATACATCTAGCTTCTTCTTGACCAAACTACTGTTGAGATAACATTAATGGAATAATTTACCTTTTGAGATACTGTAAAAATTCTAAAAGATTCAGTGGGTGACATATCAGTCGGTGAATAAGCAAGTTGTAGCCTCATGTAGCAAACGATTACAATCCCATATCGTTCTATAGAAAGACTTCTAGAAATGATCAAAACTGCATACTGTTATGGTGCTATATTTTCAACTCTTTGATCGCATCTGATATTGATTTAGTCCATGTAGCTACAACGCATGGTTTCTGATTATACATGTTTTTTATTGACATGCAGGTTTACTTCTCAACATACTTTTTGATGCTAAGGAGTTGTCTTTTCTGTGTAAGCTTCACAGTTTGGTTAGAACATTTTGTCTTTTTAGGAGCACAGTGCAATATAGAATTAAGTCATTTTCTTGTTTCTCAGTTGCTAGTGATTATTGGTTTCACTGACTTGTATACGTTACCAAATTATTCTTCAACTGCTCCAACAAAGTATATCTGCATCTGATCTAGGACTTGCAGAGTTGTATGGAATGCATTCTTCTCTAAGTTCAATCTAAAATGATATGGAAAGAATTCTGAGATTTTTGAGTTTGATTTGGATTGAGTTCTGGAAAGTGATTAATTAAGTTTATTGACCATTTAACCAAATTGCCTGTGCTGACTTCGCCATTGACCATGTATCTTTATTCAGGAATGGATACATTTTTTATGTTTTCTGTATATAACTCCTCCCCCTCTCTCTCTCACACACACACACATATATTAGCATTTCTTTCTGATTCTCTCTCTCTCTCTCTCTCTCACACACACACACACATATATATTAGCATTTCTTTCTGATTCTCTCTCTCTCATATATTAGCATTTCTTTCTGATTCTGGCATGAATTTGCTTCACTTTCTAATGGGATGCACCAACATCTCTTTTCTCAGTCCAATAAAGAAAGAGCAACTGCAATGTTGATCTAAATTTAAGTTCCAAGTTGTACAAAGGAAGCTTGCAGAGGCACACTTATTTACTTACAGTATTTAGTAGAACCTAGAGTTACATGAAATGATTCCAATTTCCGATGTTAAAAAGTACTGAAAACTGAGTGTATGTAATCTAAGAACCACGCCTGTTCATTCCTCCTATATGCTGGCTGGATATTATCCTGAGTAATCATGTAGCATACATTGTAAGACTATTAGGTGTCTAACAACAGCTCTGATGAGTAAAGGGTAAAATACATACTGATTCAATGTCACTATACTATACCGGTGATCTCCAGAAACAATGTTTGCTAGGTAAAAGTTGTCAATACATGTAAATTGTAATCTATTGGAAAGCACTGAAGAATGTGAAATAAAGAAGGGAAAGTTCAGCTTTTCCTTCAGAGGAGAAATTTTGAAGAGCACCAGCAAAGGTGTTGAGTTTGTTTCAAGGAGGCTTGACCCTTAGAGTACTGAGCAGGAATCCAAATTCACCCACAAAAGTATAATTTGGACAGAATTCTATACAACTATGGTAAAGAGCACTCCTAGGGGAATCTACTTGTTCACCCAGTCTACCTATAACAATTAAAGTTTTTAGATCTTTGCTAGATTGTATTCATAGCGTAGTTTGAAGGAAGTGTTGGTTCATCCAACTTCTTTAGCCTTAGCAACATTTCCAGGATGATGCATGCCAACATTGTTGAAGCGAGAATAAATCCATAACTTATTTTCCATCCTTGCCCTGCGCCTGCATAATGCATCCCCAATACTATGTTCAAAGCTCCAAAGAAGAGAGCCGTCCTCCCCACCCAACTGTGATAATAATTCCAGTACTTGCGATACTTGGTGTGTATATCTGGTCTTACGAAGAATGCCAAAACCTACACATGATTGTAAAAGTAAAGTGAATGTTAGAACATTTTCTATGATCCTAAAATATGTGACATAACACAGACATTGAGTCATTGACACAAATTTTAAAAAGGAAAGCATCCATTCAATAGAATGAACATGTTTGCCAATCTTTTCTACTATATTTGTTCTCCATGATTAGTGTTGCAGTAACTAAAACATAGTTTTAGCATATGATTGATCAAGTTTTCAGTATCATTTTTGCTGAATGAGATTAGGGACAAACCTGAAGAATGCTAAGCACAAGAATAAGAATGCCTATGCCTTGATGTCCTGGAATATCGGGTTGCAGCTTGTTGTTGAGCTGAATTCCGAGAACCACTCCGGCAAGTCCTAGTATGAATCCTTTGAATTGAACAGATACATGAAAGCAGTACCATAATGGTTGGCTCCTAAAGTATCTTGCGAAAATGGCTCCAAAGGGCAAGAATAGTCCCCATCCCAATATACCCAGTACCCCATGGGTCTTTGAGCTAATATAGTTATTAGGTATAGCAGTGACAGCAAATGGAGAACCTGAGGAGAAAGAGAAAAACATCTCAACCAAAGTAGACAAACATCTAAATACAAGCTTTATGAAGAAAACTGAGAATGGAGCTAATATGTATAAATTGCTGATTGTGAAAAAGGCCATTGCTTTAGTGCACATATTACAGTTAATTTTGATACACTTGTTCTTAAACTTGATACTTAGAGACAGAGATAAGCCAACCTGAAGAGAAGTCAAGTTTTATGGTTGTTTTATCCTCGTGAGCGGTTAGATGGTGGTGCTGAGGATATTTGGTTGAGAAGGCTAGTAACATTGGTTGAGTTTTGAGAGGAGTTGGATACTTCAACTGGAAGGCCAAGTAAACTGTGGCACCTTGAAGATAGATGAGAGGTGGAACACTTGTCAATGGCAACTCTCCTTTATCTGGTATGATTTTCGAGGGAGTGAAGCCGTCAACATAATACTGTTTGATTTTTCCATGACCTGCAGGAGTCACCCATCACTACAAGAAAAGTGTAAATTACATGGGGATTTTCCTGGGATTAGTATGAAAATTTGCAAGAAAATAAGTTTCCTGCGGATTTTCATACTAATCTCCAGGAAAATCCCCATGTAATTCACACATTTTTTGTAGTGCATCCAGCCATACAGCTAGAATTGATCATCATTCCGTCGCGGGAGAACCCCATTCCTACCCATCCACTTGTGTAAATGGTTGATAACACAATGGTGATCACATTGTCTTTACTCTGAGAGTACTGTAATCAGAAATTTAGTTGGAAGTCATTATAATTGCATTATAAGCTGCTACATGATGTTCAATATTGCTTGGCACTTTATCTTCTTTTTTTCCCGTCCTGAAAAAGACTGACACCTTTCGTTATCTAGAAACTCCTAATATTTACATTCTTATTTGTCCTTAATGAGATGTTCTTCTACAGGTTGACATGATTGTGTGGACCTACTGTAAGTCCTCTATTTCTTAAACTCAATGTCTAGTCAAATGATGCTTAATAATTGGGAGGATGGGAGTACATCAGCCTCATCGTTTTTATAGCATGAGTGTTGAAACTTATTGTGTTTTCTTGTTGTATACTCAATTGGCAATACAATGGCGACAAGTGACAACATTATCTTTACTCTGTGAGTACTGAATCCTGAAACTAAGATTGATGTCATTCAAGTTTATTGTTCTGTTAGTGTAAAATTTTGGATCTTATTGTTAATGACTTTGCATTAGGGACTTTTTCTTGTGATACATTGGAATACTAGCAGGTCATTGGTTAAAACAACGCGATGATGAGTTGATAATACTAGATGCTAATAGTCTTGTAAATCTAAATGCATATTGTGCAATGTTTAAGAATACTTACACGCAGCAGAAAAGAGTTCCAAACAGGTTGACAAACCATATTTTCAAGACCACCATATGGAGGAGGAAGAAATTCTGCCAGATTAACGCTACAAAGCGCTTTTTCATCTTCATCAATAGCCATAACTACCACATTCTCCTCTCTTTGAAAACCAAACAAAATCAGAGAGAACATTGAGAGCACCAGTAATCTTGAGATTTCATCTGTTTTCATTTTTTTTCTACCAAGAAAATGAATCAATACTTAGAGCAGCCTATGTTGTACTGCTGTATAGGCAATGAAGAAACTGTTGAGGATCAAGGTTAGGTAAAGGTTGTTTGTTAGTAAATTGTTTTCTTGAAGTTGAAGGTTTATTAAAGATTGATGAAGAAGGTGGTTGGAAGTGGCTGGTGATTATCCTTGAATAATAATTACAAGACTCTAGATTTGAGTATGAAGGAGATACATTAGTTACATTTATATATGAAAAATCGCGATCTGGTATCATGATTTTATTCTAGCTGAATCTTTTAACAAACAACATTGACAGCAATACAGAAAAGAAAGTTCTAACTGTCTATCATTACCAAATCTGTAAGACTAGTTAAATTAAGCATTTGCTAATTATATTTGTGTCTAAGAGTTTGAGGTTAATTGTTAACCTTTAACATCGCAGATGTTAAATAAAACGGGAGGTTGAGATTTGAGGAAATTTAGGGATGGGATAAAAAAATTGTCCGCAGGGGATAAGTCAATTAGGAGGTCATAATTCGAACTGTAATGCCACGTGTACATCCAATGATCCTCTATGTTAATAAAAAAAAAAGGGGAAGAAAATCTCACAAGTACATCTATTGTAATTTTAAAAAAGAAATTAAATAAGTTAAATTGAGGTTAAAAGTATAATTGAGAGAAATAACTGACCGTGGAGTACTAAAATAAATAAATTAAGAACAAATCGAGAATCTATTTGAAAATTACAAATTTAATAAATTTGTAGGTTTTTCTCTTGAGAATTAAGAAAGAAAGCATTACCAAGTTCTCTTTTCGAATTTTAATTTATTTTTATGTCGATTAACTTAACTCCATATTCATTGAAAAAGAAAAGAAAAACAAGTCCTCTAAAAAATATTGGTTGATGTTGGAAAAAAAAGGAGTACAAGTTGAAGTTGAAAGAAATGTATTTGAGAGTTAAATGTTTGTGTTTAACATGAATTTTATTTGAAAAAAAAAGTTTAAATTTGTGACTCAAATTATTACTTAAAATACTCCTCACACAAGATTAAAATTTTGATAGAATTACCTTATTATAGTGTTGACTTTTATCCACAAATAAGCTCAATAAGCGAAAAATCAAGAAAGATTAAAGATCGACTATTTTATAAAAAAATATTTTCTCAATATTAAATTTATATGGATATGACAATTTAAAATTAAACATGTATTACGATGAATTTGGTCTATAAAATGAAATATGTATTACGATGAATTTGGTCTAGTTTTACTCCACATTGTGTATATATACACATGATTTCTATAAAAAAAAAATATAAAAAATAATGAACTATATATTAGTTTTGTACATCGTTATTTTTCTTTTTCACCTTCCTAAGTTCTTTTTGTTTCTTTTGAGTTAATGAGAACTAATATCTCTATCCCTCACGGATAAAAATAAAATTTGTATACATTTTAGTATTCTCAAACTCTACTTATAAAATTATAATGATATATTATTACTGTTATATCAAAATATCTACTCTTAATGAACTAGAGTTCGTGGCACTGCAGTCTGCTCCTCCATTTAATTAAAAAGTAAAAGAAACTCCTTTTGCATACCTTCCAAATTTCTTCAGATATTCTACAGGCCTATAATTGATTACTAATATACGAATATTGATTTGATGGATATGCTACCACTAAATTAATTCAGAAGATGTTCGTGTTCTCTTAATTCTGCGATCCAAGTTCAAATTTCAAGAGTCAAATTGTTAATTTGGACATGTATTCATTATTTATTTTTTTTAAAAAAATTTATACATTTTTTTTTAAAAGAAATATAATTCATAATAATTGATAACTCAAAATATTTAGAAGACACGGAAAAAAATCATTGTAAGACTTTCAAACAAAGATCACTGTAACTCCAAAATTAAGTCCTCTTAACACGAGGTTGATGTAAATAGAAGTGTAGAACTGTATAGTCTATATGTGTTTTTCTAAGTAGGAAAATTTATACAATGATATGCCATAAGTTAAAATGCTGAATTTTGTGTTTGGAATAGATATAACAAAGTAACAAGAGACCATTCACAATGTAAAATCACTATCTCCTCTCCTAAATACAACCAACAATCTCCATTGCTCCTTCTCCTTCCTCATGAAAAGGGGAAAAGAAAGGGGGGATGGAAATAGAAATAAGAAAAAAGGGTATAACATAAAAATTAACAAAAAAAAAAAAAAAAAAACTCATTTTACAAGTGCCTTCACATTTTTCTTCAGTTCACTTGGAAAATCATGGCTTTTTCATTAGTAAGGTGCAGATGATTTTGGCATCCTATAAATATGTTCTTCACCACTTTTTTCATCAACAACAAAAACCCATTTGCTCTTATCACCCTTTTTCACTACATGTCCATTTTTTTTCTCTCCACCTCTAATTAAATGAGAATAACATCCTGATTTGCTCCTATTTTCCTTTTTCCCAAACTCTGTGCTTTTACCAATCATTGTAACTTGTAATCCTTTTCCAATTGGATGTTGTAGTGATCTTACCTTTACCTTATTCTCCACTTTCTTCAAATGTATCCCTTTTCTCCCTTGTACATTATTCGTAACGACGACTGATCTTCTAGGATTAACGTCAAGTTTCTCCATCAAAATTTCGTAATCATTTGTCTTGCGATCTACTAATGAGAAATCGATGTTCTCGTAGTTGTGTAAGATTTCAACAGGGTCCCCTGTTTTGAATTCTACCATGTCGTTTAGCCCTGTTTCTTGAATTACTTTTTGTGTTTTGTCGAGTTTTGGTTCCGGAATAATGCAGACTAATTTGCCCCCTGTTTGACGAGCTGCAGCTGCTAAGGCTACGGTTGAGGGTGAGCCTTCTGTTGTGACTTCCACTATTAGCTTCGCGCTCATTCCAGCTGCTAATGCTGATAGGAATTCATTGCACTCTGGTTCTTGTGTTCCCGTACATGAATTGCACATCTGCTTGTGTTTGCTACACTGCAAATTATTACAACAAATCAGTCACTTATGTGTGAATTTGGTATTCACAAATATAATGTTTCATTATAATTTTGATGTGAATGGGTTTGATCTCATGACCTTCAATGCAATCTTTGGGCGGTGGACGTGTATGTGGCGTTATAATTTACACGATGAATGCTACATCTTATTCCGTTAAAAGGAAGGTTAGTTAGACGAGAGGGGTAATTTTGAGTCCAAAAATACTTGAAGGGTATATTCTGTGGTAAATATTGTAAGAGGAAAATGTTAAATCTCATATGGATATCAATGCTTTTTCAATAGAGGATGAAATTTTTGACAAGGTAAACTAAAAGAATCGGTTTTTAAAAAAACAGAGCCATTCTTTCTATGTTACACAAAGGAGGTTTTGTTATTATTATTATTTTTTAGTTTTCTGAAATATACAGACATACTTCCATTGGTTTCTCATCCACATGTACCAGGATCAGAATTTTGTTCGAGAATTTATATGGGCAGGGCAGCCCGATGCATAAAACAACATACATTAGTAGAGTTCAAGAAGAGTCGCAACCCAAGGGATGCTCAAAACAAAAGCAAAAGGAAGAGACGTAAATAATTAAATAGGAAACTTACCAATTTGAGGGTGTCAAGATATGCATTGGCAGCATATTTTGGGGACCATGCCATTCTAAGTATTATTAATTAGCGTTTCAATGAGCAAACAACACAAAATTGTAAATTAAGAAGCTAATTAATCCAATCGTTGCAGGCAGCCTTGTTTAATGATCACCTCCTTAATCTCTCTATTCTCTTCCTTGTTACGTTGTTAAACGTAATTTTGTGATATTTTCTTTTCAAAGGTAGTTATTAATTAGTACTAGAGAGATATTTAAGGACGATTATATTACTTGTGTGATATATAGGGGAGTTTAAAGTTTTGGAAATTTGTGGTTAACGAGGATAAACCGGGGCTTAGTAATTAATCCCACGCATTTTTGGGGGAATATATCCTCGTTTTGACCAACTAGATTTACCTTCCGAAAATCTACCTATTTTTAATTAGAAAAATGGAATTTCAAAGATATTTGTATTTGAACAAAATCTTTTGAGTGAGTACAATAAAAGAAAATATTATAAATATTACACTTGGTAGTTAATTAGTACTATTTTACTATTTAAATGGACAGAATTTCACGAATTGAAGCTTGCCTTTTCATACCTAGTGATGTTATTGACGACATTAAAAGAAATAATTCATTTCTGTAAACATGTAACTTAGATTTATTTGTAACATATCTTTCATTTGTCTTCTTAGTTTTAAGATTTTTGAATTTTCTTTTCATTCTGTAAATAAAATTTAATTTTATTGTGTCCGGAAAATTAGACATAAATTAAATTTTTTTTCCAAACCTCATAATTTTTTGATATTTTCATTTATTATTTTATTAGCTATTTTTATATAATAATAATAGCGATTTAATCACTATATATATTCGATTTCCACTACGAGATCGTGACTACCTGCTAACTTCTAAATAATTTAATTAGTTAGTGTAAAGATAAGATTGTAGCGAAAAAGAGAGACTATACAAAGATCTCCCGTCTTATTTAATGCCAAATATTGAGTCACTTAATTTGCAATAAATGTGGCATGCATCTAAATTCATATGTTCACAAGTTCGTTTGAAACCTTCACTACAACAAAAACAACTTTTAGCGGCATTAAATAGACACATTAATAAAAAGTGCTAAAGTCTTTACCAGCATTAGTTACGTGTCATTAGATTCAATATCGCTAAAGCCTTTAGGGACATATACAAAAAGTGTTAATTGCCGCTAAAAATACATATTTAACGGCTAGCGGCAATTGCTAATTAATTACCGCTAAAAATCATTTTGATGTATAAGTGCTTTTGTCTCTTCTCAGAAAAAAGTGACAACACTTTTCCCAACTGTCAACGACAAGTCTCAGCTATTTCTCTTCTACTTGTTACATACTAACAAATGGTACAAGGATAGCCATTAAACTTTAAATAAATGTTCAAATAATTACATCAATCAACCTACCGACCTTTAAACGCGTCGTACTGAGTCATTATTCCATTTTATGTATGTTTTCAGAGAATTTAAGATGTAGGGAACAAATTCACTTCCCTATTCCACTGATTAGTGTGGAGCTACAAGTTTATTTATCGATTCAATAGAATCTAATAACTTTAGCTTAAATATTATTTTTATATATTAAAATTGGTTTAATATTCTATTTAAAATTCAATAATGAAGCTATTTTTTTTTAATTCAAAATTTGCACTCACCTTAGAGCCTGATGACTGTTCTAGTCCCTAACCTATAAGATATATATACTTGATAAAAAAATGCATATCATCATGTCAAAAATTATAACTGATGGTAAGACCATTAAACATCATTTCTTAATCAAGTTTATCAGGTTGGCAAGCGCCATACTCAATCATGACTTCAATTCGAGCCATCCGATCATTATCAAGCAGTTGTGCCAATTTATGAATTTAATAAAAGCTTCTCTTTAGTTTACAGTTGAAATGTAACTACTCATTGTCCACCCAATTAAAGCTAAGGTAAGCTTCCTTTCTTCTTTAAATAATTTGAGCAGTATATGCTAAATCGCATATAGTTCCATTACTATGGAGTGTGGTGGAAAGAAGATGGTTCTCAAGCCTATACGAACATCAAAGAAATTAAATGATGATGATGATGAAGAAGAAGCAATATTATTGAGTCCAGGTTCTCGAATGTTCCATGAACCTAACTACAATATTCACATTATAGCAATCATGGGTTGGAAAATACCACTAGATATTAACTCTCTCAAAGCCCAAATTCCAAGCAAGTTGCTTAAACACCCACGCTTCTCCAGTTTGCAGGTAATTACTATTCCAGTTCGTTTATTTTTACTTGTCCACTATACTTAAAATTAGTATAGCTTATTGCATAAAATCTAGTACTAAAGAAAAATTCAAATATATTACGTACAGGTTATGGATGAGAGTGGAGAAATGAGATGGGTTCCGACAACGGTGAATATAGATGATCATGTCATAGTACCCCAGCTGGATGTTAATAATAATAATAGTATGGACACAGACAAGTTGGTCGAACAGTATATATCAAACCTAAGCAGGACAACTATTGACATATCGAAACCTCTATGGGATATTCACATACTTAACGTGAAAACATCCCATGCTGAGGCAACTTCTATTTTCCGTTTTCACCATTCTCTTGGAGATGGAATTGCCCTTATGTCCCTCTTACTCTCTTGTTTTCGAAAAACATCGGATCCTACTTCTTTGCCTACACTTCCAGTTTCAAAGAACAAATCGAATAGCAATACTAGAAAAAATATTAGGTCGTTGATATGGCAGTACATTGTGAAGTTATGGCTGTTAATCAGGCTTTTGTTCAATACAGTTGTTGATGTTTTGCTTTTTATAGCGACTGCTCTATTCTTGAAGGATTCTCAATCACCTTTTACAGTTGCAAAAGGATTTCACTCTACTGGCCAGAGATTTATCTATCGGACTGTTAGTTTGGATGATATTAAATTTATAAAAAATGCGACAAACGCTGTAAGTATTGTATTATTTATACTATAGTATAATATGCTTATTGATTTGAACGTTGTTTCACTGTTTTGGCCTTTTAATTACTTGTATATATCTCACACAAGTTTTATCTTTAGACGATTAACGACGTTATTTTGGGAATAACACAAGCGGCTTTGTCTCGTTATATCAACCGAAAATACGGTAATTAAGCTCTTTTTGTCTAAATACGTACGCCGCTACCCAAAGGGGGCTAAAATGCTATACATCGATTTCTTAACTAGATGTTGAAGGCAAGATGAAAGAACAAATGAGATGCAGAGCCACTGTTCTAGTGAATCTGAGACCAGCTTTGGGAGTCCAAGTAATTAAGTATTTCTTCATCATGTGTTGCTATTACTATAGGTATACAAATATATGTGCCTAATTAAGTTATATATATGGCAGGCCGTAGCAGAAATGATTGAGAAGAATGCCATAGTAATACAAGGAAATTGTTTTGGCTTTGTCATAATTCCTTTAAATATAGCCCAATTAGAAAATCCTCTGGATTATGTTCACAAAGCTAAGATATCAATGGATCGAAAAAAGCGTTCTCTTGAGTCTCAATGCACCTTTTACATTTTACAGCTTTTCCTCAACTTGTTTGG
>JAJOOS010011619.1:0-15394 GCA_029582725.1 Solanum chiquidenum | reverse complement strand
CTATGCTCTCTTCTTATTTTAGTTAGTTAAGGTCATATACCGGCATATCAATGTTTGCTGATTCAGCATTCATTGATGGTTGGTTTGTATTTGCATAAACATTCATCATTTTCTTCTTGGGTTGTCTGCAAGAAGAGCCTATGATCACCTTTCGATTCTAATATTCTCAATAGAATTTGCTGACGAATCAATGATGTAACCTACCAACATTTTGTATGTGAATTCTGCAAAGAATCATGATTTTTCCTTTAGATATTATTTAATGTGTTCAATTCAACTAACTAAAATACATATTTCCAGTTTGTAATGTAATTTGCTGTTGCGTTCTTTTGATTATTTACACTCAAATTTGGTTACAACTTGCATAAAGTATCTGATTATTGGGATCTACTACCATTTGCAGGCATGGCTTACAACCATCTCCTTAGCCCTCAGTAAGGTTAGCCCAGATTCTGAGTTTCTGGCAATACTTTTATTTCTTTTGTATGTCCATTACCTTATCTTTATCATTACAGGCTTTGGATCTGCTTGAAATGCTGATCAAAGAGGAGGAAATGCTATCTGCTATTAAGGAAAAGCAGCTTCAGGTACAAACATTCTTCTTAGGGCCTGTTTGTAATTGTGTTGTGTTAGCCTCCGTTCTGTAATAGCAATTCGATTTATGTTTTCAGCTTGAAACAACATTAAGTGCAACACTTTTCCAACTCTGAACTTTCTCTAGTATCGTTGTCTATCTTATAATTTTGCATCATGGCATACTCTACTTGTGCAGGATGGGGAGAAAGAATTTTCTCAGCTAGTACTTGATGAACGCACCAAAAAAGTAGAAACTTGGCACCGTGATGCTGCTGCTCGAGCTCCCTACACAAAAACTGCAGCACCCATCACCTGTGCTACTTTTGCGCAAGATGTCATAGAGGGAAGGGCCAATGTTTCACAGGCGCACGAACATAAACACAAACCCTTAATTTTTGGACCTGCAAGTCTTGTTGGTAGGAATCCAACAACCGAACGAGAAAAAATAGCAGCACAGGTTTTTCAGCCTCATTATAGGTACTTTCTTTTAACCAAAAACTAAAATGCTCAATGATCTTAAGTTGCAAGATAAAATAATAAGCTCCGAGTCAATCATAACATCTTCATTTTAAATACTAGATTAGCAACCATGAGCATAGAGGAGGCTGGGCTAACAGAGATGAACATGATGAACGAATGGCAAGAGAGGAATGTAAAACTCATGGAAGAAGCAAATTCTTCATGGCACAGGGATGCCCCAAAGTTGCGGCCAGGTGAAGAGGACGAAGAAGATGATGATGCTGCTCAAGACAAGGCAAGAGCATGGGATGACTGGAAGGATGATAACCCCCGTGGTGCTGGCAACAAGAAACTCACTCCTTGTGGTTAAGGAAGCAGTTGCAGCGGAGTTGTTGTATCCAAGACATAATTAATTAGACTTTCCTGTTAGTTGTACAACAAACTTATCAATAAGTTTAAACCCGTTCTGTTTTCAGTTTACATGTACTAAATTATACGCAGGTTTTGCTGTATGTACTAAATTACATGGCTGATGTATTGTACAGTAGTTCTAGTGGAAATGTATTGATGTCAATATCTCCAGAGGTGACAAATGATGAACTTTAGGTGTGAGTATATTACGTATGAAATACAATTTCATGTTGCATCCGATTACCAATGCCATATTAAATTGTACTTGTGCCCAGTTAGGTTGCTGAGGCTAAGCGAAGGGTCAAATCTTGTATGTGAACTGTGCACATCCCATTTTTTCAGTGACAACCTTGATGCTAATTGCTCCCTCATGTGGTATGGCTTCTAGTTGCTGTTTTCTAGCTCATTTTTGGTCCGAAAGCTCTCTTTCCTTGATGTAAAGTGTAAACTAGTTGGGTCTATTGTCACTTCACTGCACGGTAGACACAGTTCACACATTTGAGAATGGACATCACAAACCAACATGATTGAATCAGACTCTTCAGTTGTTCTAAATCACCAAGTCAAAGTCATGGAGTTAACAAAGCATGGTGTTTCTTGGTCAAAGTCACACAATTCACCACATTTATGAGCACTATGAAATACAAGAATCAAAAGAAAGATTTCTTGAAGGATAGAATAAAGAAGACAAGAACATGTGCCGTCATATTGAACTTCAGTTACAAATCAAACTACTCAACATTAGTTCTCAAATATTCATAGTCATCTGAACCTAATATATCACTCCCTTTGCAATAAGACACTTCTAGTTGTGCCTTAAACTCAAGCCACGGCCTCTCTAATCTCCAAAGATCAGCTATCTGACAATTCTCCCCTAAGTTCACCCAAGAAATTAGCCTGGATAACTCTTTTTTGTTCACCTTGGGACTCAATCCTTTTACAGCAATCCTTGCATCACGAAATGCTGGGAAGCACTTCTGCTTTGCAAATTCATTGCACTTCCCCTTTGCTGCTTCAAGGCAAGCCTCCATTTCACGTTCTTCGCATCTCGCCCTCTCTGCAAAGTCTTGATTGGAAGCACTGCCAGTGAATGATTTCCACCAAGGAGTTTTACATTTGTCTGAGGCTGCGATAGAGCAACCAATCCTAGCTCCAGATTCACATTGTTGAGTGACTTGAGACTCACAAGCCTTGTATGCAGAGGCCCAGGAGATAGGGTCTTTAAATGCGAGGATGAATCGCCCAGCTGTTTCTTCTTCTGAGCCAGCCTTGATGGGACCTCGAAGTAGAGGGACTGGTTGGTCAAAAGGAATAAGAGTCTTTGATGCAGAGTACTCCTCGAGGTCGATTGATGGCACTTCTGGTTGTGGTCGTTCTGGTGCTGTCATGATGCAGAGTACTCCTTGAGGTCGATTGATGGCACTTCTGGCTGCGGTCGTGCTGGTGCTGTCATATAGGCAGTTTTGTTTGTTCACAATTTTGGGTCCTGAACAGAAGAAACCTATATCAGGATTATCATGATGCTGAAAGTAGTTTTCTTAAGGCTAAATTAATATCATCACCAATAAATGCATCTGCAACAAGGACATTTGGATAAGGAACTTCTCAAATTTTTGGTATTCTGTATAGATTGTTGGGTATGTTTTTGATTAAATGTTAGGAAAACAATTGTACGTAAATCATCTTAAGATAAAGGAGTTGTTTTTGAGAAACAGGATTTTTTGCTATTGGTACTCCAACGTTTTTGGATTGTCTTCCAATAACAAGTTTGGTTTCTGAAATAGACATGAGAGTTGTTTTTTTAAAAAAACTTCATTGGAAAACGTCCCGAATAGTGTCTATATTCATGAGTATCTAGAAGTTCTCCCAACACAAGGGGCTCATACTTCATGGAATCATGCAAAGTGACATGAACTGCAGGGAACTGAATAAACTGATAATCGTATGTATATGCCAGCGGAAAAAAGGGGCTGAGTACAATATAAATAATTGTACCTCCTAAGTATCGTTGTCTCCTTTCGATAAGGTTGGAACGATACTT
Source organism: Solanum chiquidenum (assembly GCA_029582725.1). Classification (NCBI taxonomy): domain Eukaryota; kingdom Viridiplantae; phylum Streptophyta; class Magnoliopsida; order Solanales; family Solanaceae; genus Solanum; species Solanum chiquidenum. The sequence continues at coordinate 11,907 of JAJOOS010011619.1, read as the reverse complement.
TAGGGATACATAAAATACATGATATACGATAAGTCGATAACTGTGACATTTCATAAAATCAATAAAGAAAAGCAATAAGCATTAAAAGCATTTTCATGTAATCTTTAAATCATTTCAGAATGTTATATCATTTCTATGCATAGAGGTTACAAATATTCATATGTATAAATCTATATGTATTACTGTTAAGTGCCTCACTTGGAACACAGAGGACTTCAGGGAGAAACAAACGGAAGCAAAACAACCAGATCAGCATGAAGTAAGGCAGGGAAAGATGATGAAGAGTAGTATATGTAGCTAAAAGGAAAAGCAGCTGTGTTGGCAGTACTAGTCAAGGAGATGCAGTTACGGAAGAAGATCGACGCCATATCCACCTTTAATTTTGTTAAGCTAAATCAACCCAATGAAGCTTATAACATGGTGTGATATTGTCTGCTTTGGGCCATATCCGGATGGTTTTTTTCAGAATGCCTCACACAGTTAGGAGACCACACACCTTATATGTAGCTTTCCAATCTTTTTAAGCTACCAATGTGAAACTTTGTTTGCACGCCCAACAAAATTTGATGCCGAATTTATCACATTACCATCACCGATATCTTCATCAGAGGATGTGCTCTGGGTTTCTTGAGTGTTTCCTCTGTACATCTCAGAAATCCCCGTCCCAGTTTAATTTTTGTAATGATTCTGTATAAATGACTGTTGTGAACATGGACATAATTCTTATTGACCAGTTATTTTGGACCAGGGGCTAAAACGTGACGAGGAGAAGAAATAAGTCATCTCGACAAGGGATTTACTTGGGATACAGGTTGAGTATGGAAGCAGGTGACAATGGGATAAAAGGGTTGTCATCTACAAACTTTGGGATTTTCATCCTCTTTCTGTCTAACCCCTATATCCTATCCTTGTACCCTTTCTATCAATAATAATGTTTTGTTATCATTATTCTTTATTTCAGTTTATTAGAGTAATACAATCAAAGAACCTTGTTTACTGTGAATTGAAGTAGTGTTTGCTAAAATGACATTGCCTAGTTTTTCTTCATTTTTCTTTCACAAGTTAATTGATTTGCAAAAAAATAATAATCATATGCTAGGCGCTAGCCCAGTCCAGTATCATTTTTTGGTTCAAAGATGTGAAAGGCAGTGGTTTTACTAGGTTCTTATGTGGGATGTCAAAAAACAACAAAAAATGAGCTCAAATCTCAATCAAGCCAAGCTCCTGCCTCCTCCTACTTTTGTCATATCAAGAAACATGTAAAAATGTAAACTTGCACATCGAGTGAGCAATCAAACAGATTTAACAATATATCTATACAAAAGAACACATTTGCACATTGTAACTATCCAATGAGTGAAAACATTCCATTCCAATTAAGTTTTAAAAATAAAAAGTTTAGAGATGAAAAAAACATACATACAAATTGATAGAGAGAGAGCTTGAGAAAGAGTTGGCAGCCATGGGAGACGAAATACTCGAGCTTAATTTGAGGATCCGATTGTTACTTGTTCATCTAACACTAGAAGAGGATTGGGCCCCCAATTCTTTTGCTTTACATGGGCCTCAAAAACTATACATAAATTTTGAAACAGCTCTTTAGTAAATGACCATTTCTTTGATAAACACAATTCTTGCAATTTATGAACCTTTTATAAGATTTACTTTGAGTAAATTGAACTGAAAATTATATGAGAAAATATTATACTATAATCTAAAATTTTGTAAATTGTTTAAATGTTGATCATCTTCTAATATTTTGTTGGTAAGATTGAGAAAAACTAAATATCAAATGAGAAAATGTTAGACTATGGTATACAATTTATAAGTCATTCAAGTTTTAAACGACAATCTAATACTTTGTCTAAAAGATTGAGAAAATCGTGACTATGAACAAACATTATGCTCGAGTTTAATGTAATTTGAAAGAGTAATTTCTTAAAAGGTTGTATTTGCACGTTTTTTTAAATATGGAAAAAATATAATGATATCATAAAGAGGTATATTTGTGTATCGGCCTATTTTTAGAAATACAATAACACAAGACAGTAATTATATTTACTTAGTCGCCATTCGTTTTGCAACAATATTTATATAACTTTATGCATGTTAAAACAAATACGTTTAAATAACATGTTATAGCAAATTAATTATTGTCACATTATAATTAAGTAAATTAAATGCATTTTCTTTCGTGTAGTCAGACACTTTAACACTCTGTTTGGATCATTGTTATCCATTGTTTCATAATGTATTGTATTGTATTGTACTCTATTGTACTATATTGTATGGTAGATACAATGTTTGGCTAGACTGTATTGTTTGTTGTTGTTTAATAACATTTTTATTGTTTGATTTGACTGTATCGTATTGTATTTTAATTTATAAATTTACTAAAATATCCTTAATTATTCTAGGGTAGAAGGTTTGACTAGAATTAAATAATATAAGGTAAAGGGTAAAATAGTATTATAAAATATTATGTAAAGATATAATGGAAAAAGAAATTAAGTAACAATGGAAACACACCAAATTGGTTGTTCCATAAAATGAGGATTTTCATTGTTACGTAACAACGGAATTTAACAATACAATACAATACATTTTAAGTAACAATCAAAACAAACATTATAGGTGTAGTAATGATACAATACAAAACAATGGGTAACAATAATCCAAACAGAGTGTTAAAAATAATGAGAAATTAATGTAGTCCAATGAATTTAAGTTGAGAACATAATATGTCTAGATTTATTAAGTCAAGCTTAACTAAAAACATTTCACAAGTAATGTCAATCAATATTTGACTATCGAAATATTACTACTCTTCTTTTAAGCCACGTTTTATTATAAATTTTGGCACATATATTTTTTCTCAATCCACGAGAATGGAATAAACAAATACTTATTTCAAAATTACCTTTTTTCGTTAAAATGGCTTACTTTCCATTTTAATCGATTTAAAAAAAAGAATAATTCATTATTTTTATAGTAATGCTTTAATTCAATTTTTCGTATGACATATTTAAGGTCCCATATATTGATACTATAACTTTAATTTAAAATTATAATTTTTTTAAAAAAAATCTTTATTTTCTTATGGGAAAAAGGTCAAACATGCCCCTAAACTATTCGAAAAGGTCTAGCTATACCCCGTTTAAAGTTTGGCTCACTAGTGCCTCGCCGTCCAACTTTTCAAATATGCCCTTATGGGCGTTAGTTGACATGCTGGAAATATTCAACTCATTTTCCCTTTATTTAAATGTCAAATGAAATTGTCACGTCACTTTAAATTACCACATGATATTTTTATGAAAATGAAAAGGGATCAATTATGCCCCTAAAATATTCGGACTCATATACACTTAATCCGACCCATAAATCAACCCCTCTTTTAGATAACCTATCCGACCCCTCTTTTGATACAGGTTGGATAGGTTATTTAAAAGAGGGGTTGATTTATGGGTCGGATTAGGTGTATATGAGTCCGAATATTTTAGGGGCATAATTGATCCCTTTCCATTTTCATAAAAATGTCATGTGGTAATTTAAAGTGACGTGGCAATTCCATTTGACATTTAAATAAAGGGAAAATGAGTTGAATATTTTCAGCATATCAACTAACGCCCATAAGGGCATATTTATGCAAAAAGTTGGACGACTAGGATACAAGTGAACCAAACTTTAAAAGGGATATATCTTAACCTTTTTGAATAATTTAGAGACATATTTGACCCTTTTCCCTTTTTCTTAAAGGGAAAAGGGACGGATTTACTCCCGAACTTTAATAAATGGTATGTATATGCCTTCCGTTATACTTTGTGTCCACATAAGCCCCTGCCGTCCAATTATAGGTACACATATACCCCTCTCATTAACGGACCCCTAATTTCTTACACGTGTCTTAATCTTATTGAACTACCCGTTTGACCCTTTTTTTTAACCCATAACCCAACTATCCTCCCCATAACCCAATACCCACCCAATTTCCTCTAAAAGGATCCTAGTTAAAACACCCAAATTAACACACCAAAATCCGTCCCTTTTCCCTGGTCGGAGGTCCCCGCGTATCCCAATCATGTTTCCCATCCCGCCACTGGTGTTTAAATTCGCCACAGAGCTTAGCGTTGTGACCCGGAGGTCCCACATGAACCTCTGAACAGTAACCACAAGCTTTGACAGTGTACTTCTTTATCAACTTTGTCACCCCCTATTTCACTTTCTCATATGCATTAATCGTCTCCTAGGCAATACGTGGCACCTCCGACTCCAATGGTGGAGCAAAACGTTCAAAAGACCGATGGGTATCAAGGTCCATAATAGTTGTATTTGTGTCTACAGAGGGTCTAGGCTCCTCAACTATCCACCTATATGTCGATCACTTTCTTTTCTATCATTCTGATGGGTTTGGTCCTTCTCCGTGAAGGATATCCTGGCAGATCCACGCCAGCTTGGATGCAAAGTTCTACAACTGCCAGAATTTTGTTATAGTTGAATCGTGTCTCATGCTTAATGCATGTGCCAAAAGGATCATACATATGATATGACTCGATAGGAATTAGTACATCATTAATTGATCCCTTCACCCAGGAGTGGAAGCTTCTGCGACTACTGTTGGTTGCGCCAAGGCAATCCTGAATCTCATAACCATTTTGAGCAACATGGATTTGTGAGCATTCATTGCAAACAAAACATAGTAACTTAGTTGATACAGAAATGACAAAATTACTCATTTCACAATATAACAAGCAAAGTGAAATCGACGAAGACAAACTGGAATCGCGGCAGATAGTTGGACATGGGCGACGACTGGGGTTTTAGTGTGTGAGATACGCGGGGACCTCCGACTAGGGAAAAGGGACGGATTTTGGTGTGTTAATTTGGGTGTTTTAATTATGATTCTTTTTAGAGGAAATTTGTGTAGGTATTGGGTTATGAGGCGGATAGTTGAGTTATGGGTTAAAAAAAAAGGGTCAAACAGGTAATTCAATAGGATTAAGACACGTGTAAGAAATTAGAGGTCCGTTAGTGAGAGGGACATATGTACCTATAATTGGACGGCAGGGACTTATGTGGACACAAAGTATAACGGATGGCATATACGTACCATTTATTAAAGTTTGGGGGTAAATCCGTCCTTTTCCCTTTCTTAAATATGGGGCTTTTTAGTGGAACTGAGGCAATATTTTCAATTCACTTTCGATTGTCCAATAATTCCGCCAGTCCCGCCTTTTTCTCCCTCTTTTCACTAATTTCAAATATTTTCGCTAAGCCCAAAAAATAAGAGATTATAAAGGCCAAATACTGCTCTCCTGATTTTTTTGCTCTCTCCTATATTCCCTCATCCTCCCGCCACTGTACACACTGTACGGCCGCTGCCGCCGCCGCGACCTACTACTGCATCTCTTCAGATATCCCAATGCCTAGCAAACGGAAATCTTCTCCGGCGACAAAATCAGAGTCTTCATCCGGCAGCAGGAAGTCGAAGAGACTTGTAGTTGAAAGGCCAGATCCAGTAGTAGCTCAACCAGCTGATTCCGATTTTGAACAGGAACCTGTTTTATCATCAAAGAAGAAATCTACGAGACGAACAACAGCTGAAAGTTCAGTGGTAGCTTGTCAATCGGAAAGCAATAACAAGAAGTTGAAGAAGCCAGCTGTAGAAAAGGTAGAATCTGGTGTAGCTTCACCAGCCGATAGCGATTTCGTATCTGAATCTAATTCGGCGACGCCGAGCAAGAAATCCACGAGGCAAGCTGCAGTAAAGGTGGAACCTTTGGTGGATTCTGTAGCTGAGAGTGATTTTGTGGAGGAGGAAGATGTAGATGGAATGGAGCTAGGGAGTCTGAAGAAGAGCGCGTCGATTTCACCTTCAAAAAGGAAGCCTAAGAGAGCTGAGAAAGTGAAAGATGAAGAGTGTGCACTTGCCGGTGACCCTGTTCTGGATGCAGAAGCTAGATTGAAGTGGCCTCATCGCTATGTAAGAAAGTTTTTTACTTTGAGATTTTAAACATTCTTTACTTTGAAATATGTGCAATTTAGTTGCAAAAATGTTTAATATAATTTTAAATAGCATGAAATTATGCTTTCTCTATGGTATATCTGACATTCTGCTTCCAAACTTGATGCTACCTTTGAAGCTTCTGAATAAAAAGCATAATTTAAGTGACTGTTGTTGATAGTCTATCTGTCTGATTTTATTTGGTATCATTAGTGTTTATTTAATATTTTACTTACATGGCTGTTTTTTTTTTTTTGGTAAACAGAACAAGGGGAAATCAAATGGTGCCAAGAGCTTAAATGGGTAAGTATTGAACTACTATCCATCACAACATCATTTTTGTTATATTTTTTGATTTTCAAGGATTTATGTGTTTTTGATACGTTCATGTTACAGTCAAGATGATCCGGACCAGTTAATTCAAGCTAAGTGCCATTTTAGTCGAGCGGATGTTGATGGTCAGATTTATTATCTCGAGGATGATGCACATGTGAAGGTAAAGTGTAAATTAACCATAAACATATGTTATTCAGGTCCTTCACTGTGTTGATATACTCTTTATAATAGGTTTGATAGGAATGTGGGTACTTTTTATGTAGTCTTAAATATTAACTAAATGTTAAATTGTATGTGGGCCTTATTTGTGGCAAGTGGAACTTTTTGCAGATAATGGGTGTAGATGATACTTGGGATCTAGTATCTTTGCTTAATGTTAAGGAATGAATATAGTCATATTGCTTGTAATATACATAGACGACTTAATTCTAGGGATTCATAGCAAATCTGTAGGATTTTCCTTTTAATCATTTCCATAGTTAGAAAGATCTATATGTATATAATCTTGTTACTTCCTATAATTATATATCAATTATTCTTCTTATTTGATATATACATGGTATTAGAGCCAGGTTTATCCTTGTTGGATTTGTGGTTCATGCTCTAGTTGGGCCTTGTGTAAATGGGTGTTAGTGTCACCCTGGTTGGGGAATGGATTGGTGAATTTCTTATGGCTTCTAGTTTTTGGGTTTGAGTTAGGCATGGATGCTCTATCTTTACATCTACGTTGATATGCTTTTGCTTAGCTAGCATTAAAAAATGTTCCGTTTCAATTTGTTTGATTGGTTTTGACTTAGCACAAAGTTTAAGAAAGTAAAAAGTGACTTTTGAATCTTGTGGTTTTAAGTTAAAGATATGCATAAAGTACAAAAAAGTCCTTTAGTGTTGGGTTTGAACATGGCAGGAGTAAAGTTAAAATTAAAAGAGTTGTTGTTTGTGTTGACATTGGACTCTCAACTTACCATGGAACCTGCTTGTATAGATTTGGTAGTTTTCTCCATCTGAGCTGGCTTTTGGGGTTTATTTAAACATAAGGTTCAAACCTTTAATGGTATGAGAGCTAGACCTGTCACCATTTAGGCCCCTATGGTGATGTTGTCCACAATCTAATTGGTGGTCTTGGTGTGTTTAGGTGTGTGGTGGTGGTGGAGGTGTTAGAGTTCATTAGAGCCCTACATTGATTGGGGAATGGATTGGTGGTCTCCTAGTTTATATTTGCGCTATCCTCCCTCATGAGCTAGTTTTGGTTTGAGTTAGGCCCAAGGTTCATATTTTACAATTGTTTTAAAATTTTCTCCATTTATCATATCCCAATTATTGTAAATTGAGGTTTGTTATCTTACTTATGGCCATATAATGTATCCATGTCTTGACTTATTTTTATTATCTATCATGTAACTAGGCTGCTGATGACGAGGATGATTACATTTGCAAGATTGTCGAATTCTTTGAAGCAGTTGATGGCATGCAGTATTTTACAGCTCAGTGGTTTTATAGAGCTAAGGATACTGTAAGAAATGCCTACTCTATCATATGAAAGGTTTCTTGCCCTCTGTGATGCTATCATGGTCTCACATCTCTTTTTCCCTGCTAGGTTATTAAAAGCCACGATCAGTTCATTGACAATAAACGTGTATTCCTTTCTGAAATCAAGGATGACAACCCTCTTGATTGCCTTGTGACCAAACTAAAGATTGTTCCTGTGCCCTCAAATGTATGTCTTTGTTACCTTGCTGGTGGGTACTTTGAATTGGTATTGAGTGGTTGAACTAAAAATGCAGAATATTGTTGCAGGCAACTTCACAGTTCAAGGAAAATGTAAAATCAAATTGTGATTTCTACTATGACATGAAGTACTTGCTTCCATACTCTTCCTTCATTAGCTTGCCTCCTGGTATTTTTCTGTCGACTCTTTTCAATAATTGGCCTACAGTGTTGGTCCTTTTGTGTTAGTATTCAAGCTTAAACATGCCTAATTGAGAGGTTAATTCTTTGTAGATACTACAAGTCCAGTTAGTTCATCTTCTACTATATCAAGTGACATTGATGCTGGTGAGGTCAAAGAACACAATTTGGAAAAGAAGCTATTGGATCTATATTCAGGATGTGGAGCAATGTCCACAGGGTTATGCTTGGGTGCCAATAGCAAAGGCGTTAAACTTGTTACTGTATGTTCTTTCCTTAAACTTATTCTTTGTTTTGCCAATTTGAACCAGCATAATGTGACTCACTTTCTTGATTTTTGATAAGACCATTAGTCCTGTTAATACAAGTTCTTGGATGCAGAAATGGGCTGTTGACCTTAACAAACATGCATGTGACAGTTTGAGATTGAACCATCCAGAGACTCAGGTGAGGAATGAGTATGCCAGTGACTTCCTATCACTTCTAAAGGAGTGGGTGCAACTTTGTGTCTCTTGTTCCTTGGTAAAAAGCAGTGTTCCTCCACACCCTCATTTGAAAGTAACAGATGAAGTTGAAGAAGATGAAGTAAATGATGATGAAGGTGATGATGAAGAAGGTGAAATATTTGAGGTCGAAGAACTATTAGAAGTTTGTTATGGAGATCCTAAAGAAAATACCAAACCTGGACTTTACTTCAAGGTACTTGACCATTGAGCTTGGAATTCTTTAATTCTTTGGTAGAACAAACAGATTTCTTTTGTGGAAAAGCTGAAGTCCTTTTATGTTTTTTTTTTGTGTGTTTCTGACCCTTGTCATTTTCTGAAATCACTTTGATTACCTTGTGCCTAGGTCCGCTGGAGAGGTTATGGTCCAGAAGAAGACACCTGGGAGCCAATAGATGGCTTAAGGTATACACATGAAACAATCTATTCTGAATTTTTTTATGTTTATTTGTTAAAAAAATTCTTTCCAACTAGTTGACATGTGTATAGTGACTGCCCGAAGAAAATCATAGAGTTTGTGGCGAAAGGCTTCAAAGCAAATCTTTTGCCGTTGCCTGTAAGTTTTATCCCTCTATTTCAATCTTACTGGCTTTGGGGTTAAAAGATCTGAACTACTTCTAGGTTATCAACTTGCTAACGATTTGTAATGCTGGAAATGTACCAAGAAGAAGGGTATTTAGGGTAAACCCTGATACTGTAATAGAAAATGTAAGACCAATGGGTAGGAGAATGCCTATAGAAGAACCCATCAGGTTACAACATTGGCTTTTACTTTTACAGTTTTTACAACATGTTTGTAAGTTATCATTGTCTGGGGTACTAGTTTGTCTTCCTTTTGTTTCAAGATTGATAGTCTGGACTGGTGTATAAGTTGGATTTTTAAAAAATATTACCCCATCTCTTGTAATTAATGTACCTCCATTGTTTTGTATCATGAATTTTAATCCTAGTAGTTGCCCTTGCTTCTTGTTTGAGTATAATGGTCTGGCTATCTTTTCTAGGTCTTTAATAAAGTTTCTAGCATAATTCACCAAGCCTAATTTTTTTTGTAAATCTTTTATATTATTTAATTTATCAGGCATACCTAATAATTTTGTTGCTATATGTGGTTGTAATTTTACCTTTCCTTCTCCTAATATTACTCCTAAAAAGTTTGTATGGTTCTTGCATAATTCCATTTTCTTTTTACTTAACATAGATTAGCAGAATTCATGGTTAGAAATCATAGAGAGATAGTAAGAGGAAAAGCACGAATGGTAATTAATTACAAAAGACTAAATGATAACACAAGAACATATGCATATAAATTATTAGATAAAAATGAATTAATCAACCGAATTCAAGGAAAAAGGGTATTTAGCAAATTCGACTGTAAGTTAGGATATTGGCAGGTTAAAATGCATGAGGAAAGTATCGAATGGACAACATTCACTTGTCCTGAAGGACATTTTGAATGGCTAGCTATCATACTGATTGAATTTTCTGTTGGTTGTTTTCTAGGGTGATGTTGATGTTGTATGCGGTGGACCACCTTGCCAAGGAATCAGTGGATTCAATCGTTTTAGGAATAAAGAAAATCCGATGCAGGATCCTAAAAATAAACAACTTGATGTCTACATGGACATTGTGGATTTCTTGAAACCCAGATTTGTATTAATGGAGAATGTGGTGGACCTTGTCAAATTCTCCAATGGTTTCCTTGGGCGATATGCATTGAGCAGACTTGTTGGGATGAACTACCAAGCACGGATGGGAATGATGGCAGCTGGTGCGTATGGTCTTCCACAATTTCGTATGCGTGTCTTCATGTTTGGTGCTCTTTCATCAGAGGTAATACTGATTTTGATTTTTAAGTTACTTAATAGTTTCTCAATATTGAATTCAATGCACCTATCCACCATCCTCACTCTGCTTAAATCTTGTCATGTTGCAGAAGTTGCCACAATATCCATTGCCCACACATAAAGTTATTGTGAGGGGTGTTATTCCCGTAGAATTTGAGGTAGGCTTTTGATTTTTTTAAAATCTCATGAATGCTGTAGCAATTGATATTTGACTAAATGTGCATACATGTGCTAATGCAGTCAAACACAGTTGCGTATGATTCAGGCCGGGATCTTGAGTTAAAGAAAGAACTCTTTCTTGGTGACGCACTTTCTGATCTCCCTTTGGTATGTATGAGATATTAAAATTGTTTTGAAGGCACTTCCAATTACTTAAACATAAACTAGTTACTCTTTTTTGCATACGATTTTCTCTTAGGTGGAGAACAATGAGCCAAGAGATGAAATGCTTTACACTGATGAGCCCAAATCTGATTTCCAGCATTTTATAAGAATGGGGAGGGATGGTGAGTCCATATATTTTGCTTGTAGAGTAATGTAGGTTTTGTTGCTCCATGTTTGCACCTGAGAAGTATCAGCAAAAACAACACTTAATTCTTATTTGAAAGGTTTCATGTTGTAACTAGGGTTGAGCTTGAAATGGGTTCTGCATTAATGAGTTTTGCTGATGCATTCTGGTCATTTTGTAGGGTTGCCGGGAAGCGTACTATATGATCATCGTCCTCTTCAGTTGAATGAAGATGATCATCAGCGTGTATGTCAAATTCCCAAGCGGAAGGTAATTAAATTGTTTCTGTCATGCCATTTGCGGTATTAAGTGATGAGAGCTCCTTGTAATGTTGAGTTCTTGACCTTCTGTGATTGTAGGGTGCAAACTTCAGGGACTTGCCTGGAGTTCGTGTTCGGCCAGATAATAAAGTTGAATGGGACCCAGATGTGGAGAGAGTAAAGCTACCTTCTGGAAAGCCTTTGGTATGATTTTGTTGGAGTGATATAGTTAATTGTGTTGTTCATTTTCAGGATCTTATGATACTTAAATTAACAGGTCCCTGACTATGCTATGAGCTTCGTTGGTGGTAGTTCCTCAAAGTAATGATAAATCTCTTTCCCCCTTTTTGATTTGGTATCTTTATTTATTCACCTCCCTCTCCATAATGCTAAATACTGTTTTTAATTGTGACATTATGCAGACCGTTTGGTCGTTTGTGGTGGGATGAAACTGTCCCAACAGTTGTGACGAGAGCTGAACCCCATAATCAGGTAGCTTTAACCTTTGCCATCTTATCTCAATTCTTAAAATTAGTTATCTTGTCTCATC
>JAJOOS010011618.1:0-18850 GCA_029582725.1 Solanum chiquidenum | reverse complement strand
AATAATTATAATAATAGTAATAATACTTAATAATAATAATAATAATATTTAATAATAATAATAATAATATTTAATAATATTTAATAATAATGTATTAATTTTTTTGAAAAATATCCAACTAAATATGTCATTTTGGAAAAAAATAATTTATCCAACTAAATAGGGAGTTTTAAAATTTCCCATTACACTCCTACTTCTAAACAAATTGAAATTTTTTAAAATTAAAATTATTTATTTTTCAAAAAAACCCACATATGGAAGTTTCTTTTAAAATTTATTACTTTTTAATATTATTTATTATTTCAAGTTTTATATCAAATGTTTTTTTCCTATTTGCATTTTCAAATAAATATTTTTTTTTAGAAAATATAACCTATAATCTATATTTTCTATCTTTATAGATAAAAAAAATTTGAACTAATAATAATAATAATAATACTAATAATAACAATAATAATAATAATAATAAACTATTGTTTAACTTAAACTGATAAAATAATAATAATGTATTAAATTTTAAAAAAAACATCTAACTAAATATGACATTTTAATATTTATTTTGGAAAAACAAATAACTATCCAACTAAATAGGGAGTTTTAAAACTTCCCGTTGCACTTCTACTTCAAAGCAAATTGAGAAACTTTTAAATTAAAATTATTAAAATTATTTATTTAAGAAAACGCACCTATGGAAGTTCTAAATATGGCGTTTTGATCTTTATTTTGAAAATATAATAATTATCCAACTAAATAAAGAGTTTTAAAACTTCTCATTACACTCCTACTTCTAAACAAATTGAAAAACTTTTCAATTTAAATGATTTATTTAAAAAATACCCACGTATGAAAGTTTCTTTTTAAATTTATCATTTAAATATTATTTCATATAGGGAAAAGGGTAAAAAAATCCCCTTAAACTATGCGAAAGGAACAAAAATGCTCTTCGTTTGTAGTTTGGTTCGAAAATGCCCTTCCGTCAATACTTTTGTCACGACTCGATTCTACACCCTGGACGTGGCCGGCACTCGAGAACCATTGCTGGTCCCCAAGCGAACCCTCATCCTGGCTGACTACAAGCGAAAGACTAACTCAAGCATACAAAGCTTAAAAACTGAATAAAATTCATTGAACTCAATTACAAATCTTTAACACAGATAAATAACTATGAATAAAAATAATATATTCAATTTGCCATAAAATAGGCAACTTAAGTCTTTAAAATATTTAACAAAATAAATGAACAGACTTCTGAAACTCTATTGTTTATCTATGAAGCCTCTAACTAACAAAAATGGAAGTCGGGACAAGACCAACGACATCCTAACAACTGATATAACTAAAAGTACGTGTGGAACCCTCCGAAAGCAAGGAGGCTCACCATAGCTAACTCGAACTGCATATGGTATCAACGAAGCGCCTGTTGATGATCTTGAATACCTGTATCTGCATCATGAAATGATGCAGGCCAAATGGCTCTGCACATGGAATGTACGAGCATGTAAGGGAAATTCTAAATCATAACATAAGCTTGAATTAGTGGACAATAAACATACTTACCTCCTCTCAACTCACTCCACTCAACTCAACTCAACTCAAAGAAACATAGTTCAACTCAACTCAACTCAAAGAAACATAGTTCAACTCAACTCAAAGAAACATAGTTCAACTCAACTCAAAGAAACATAGTTCAACTCAACTCAAAGAAACGTAGTTCAACTCAACTCAAGAATACTCAAAACTACTCAAACTTACTCAACAGAAGTACTCAAGGGTAAGATACTCAACTAAGAAATAAGGTTCTCAACTCAGTGAAATGGGGCTCAACTTTAACAATAAGGTACTCAACTCAATGAAACACAATTCAACTCATGATACTAAAAGACAAAGCAACAATAAAAGATGCAATATATGGAAAGCTTTTAAAACAGTAAATGTCAACTCAATGTATTGAAGAACACAATAACAACTCAATTTGTGTATAATAAAATATAATATAACTTGGTGGGAGATTCTCTAACCGATAACCATCACTATGAGCTATGTGATGAAACATCGTCTCGCCCACGCTGCCAGAACTTTCTTATACTTTGTTGGGATATAGAACGTCTCAACTAAGTGGATCCAATAGTCTATGCTAAAAAGCACTAATAAATCGTCTAAAAAGTATGACCCTTTCTACCCACTTTAGCTACATGGTTTATGGAGACTTCAGTTATTATGAACTCGTCCCCATATCGGTGCTCAATACTACTCCCAAAATATACTCAGCTCATATGTTTGAAAACATAACTCTTTCTATGATTTGAGGTTATTACTCAAAATCTTTCTCTAAAAAAGAGATTTTACTCAAACTGCTCAAAACTCTTTTGGAAATCTCATTTTTCTCCTTTTTAAATGTAAAATTATTTATTCCTGGGAATACCTAGTTTCCATATATAATTTTAAAGAAAATTAACTCGACTCTAATATTTCTCAACTCAAGGTCTCAAGTCTTAAAAAAGGTTTAGAAAAATTTGTAAAAGACTTCTCAGAATAACGTTCATGCCGAATTATGGACGTGAACGATTCAATTCAAGGTTATAAATAACCATACATAGAATTCAATACTCGATACTCAACAACTCAGGACTCAAGAAAATACAATGGTAATACTCGTTTCAATAATGCTCGACTCAGAGGGTTCATGCAGAATTATGGGCATGAACTACTCAACTCAAGGACTCAAAGATACTTCTCATCTCCAGACTGCTCGACTTTTAGGGCTCATGCCTAATTAGGGGCATGAACTACTAAAGTCAAGGACTTCATGATACTACTTATCTTAAGAATGTTAAACTCACACGGTTCATGCGGAATTATAGGCATGAACAACTCTACTCGAGGGTATACATGACAATATGGAACTCGTGTATATGATTTTAATGACCCGTTCCCGTCATTATAGTAATTGGATTTTCCCAACCTAGTCAAGATTTGGATGAAATCAAAGTCTTTAAAGAGTAGGGAAAATTGGTAACAATCAGGTGAATTATTTATGATTTTGATTGCATGAGTAGTTAGAACTCGTTAAGGAACCCGTACGACTTTACGAAATTGAATTCGGGTGAGTAGAACTCCTGAAATCAATCTTAGCGTAAATGGTATTTTCTAAGCGTCATTAGTTAGAGGTGTGTTGTGAAATGGAGATTTTGGAATTCTTAAAATTTCTCACTGGTTTCGTGCAAACCGCTTTAGCGAGATTGGTGTCGCTCTAACGGGGACGCTGCAGCGGGGTGAGGGCCGATGTGGTGGGCTCGATGTGACTTAAGGTCGTTAATAAACCCCTAAATGACCTTATTATGCACTTTTTGACTTTTAGAGTTAAGGAACGAACCCCATGCGACTCCTACTCGTTTTCACCATTCTTGAGGCTAAAGGTAAGCTTTTCACTCCCCAAATCCGTAGAACGTAGTAGAATGGGTCAATATTGATGGGGGAAGGTTTTGTTACAGATTCTATGGTGGATACAACCCTAATTTGGATAATTGGGATCATGGGTTTGATCTAGGGTTCATATAATTGTTAGTATTTCGGGTAATTAGTGGTTGTTTATTGATTCTCGTATTCTATTGATTGTTTGTAGACCAAGAACAAGCGGAACGAATCTGGAAAGGGAAGGATCAAGTTTCTTAGGGTTTCAAGCTTGTTTCGAGGTAGGTGATGGTTGTGATTCTATGATTATGTGATGTATGTTTGTTCTTGCTTCATTATGATACATGTATGTATATGAATGTTGCATTATTGATCACACTTGTTGTAAATGAGATAGATGAATGATGATTACCATAAAATCATGACTTAATTGTATGATCTTGAGGATATACTTATGATTGTGGTTGTGGTGTGTTGAATGGATCGGTTGCCACGTTTTGCATAACTAACTTGGATCGGTTGCCACATTCCGACATAACTATGGGATCGGTGGCCACGCTACGGCATAATTATTGGATTGGGTACCACGTTTCGGTATGCTAACTGTTTGGGTTTGGGTTCCATGAGAGTACCAATGGTTTGATATAATTGCGTATCTTGAGAAATGTGAAGTTGCTCATTGTTCGTATATGTTGATGATATTGTATATGTTCATTATATGCATGTGATTATATTGTTGTGATGACTTATGTATGTTATACTTAGTGGGATAACCGCGTGATCATACTAGTACACTGTGGTTGTGTACTGATACTGCACTTTATCTTATTTTTGTTGAGTACATGGCATCTTCAAGCGGCTACTGACAGACCTCGCTTAATAGATCAATGATCATCGTTCGAATTCAAGGGTGAGCCAATTCTTCCAGGCTGCCATGGGTTCTCTTTCGTCTATGTCCACCATTTCCGTACTTAGACTATGTTCTAGTTAGTTGATTAGTTCATTAGATTAGGGTTGCATCCCTTCTTGTTTAGACTTGTTGAACTTTAGATGTTTTGGTACATTGACTTTCAGGTTCTAGGTTATTTCTTCCGCATTGTTTAGTTCTTGTTCGACTTTTGTTGGAGTTTATGGGAACTCCCTATTTATTTCCTTAGTATTTAACTTACTTCCATAACTTAAATGCCTTAATTTTGGTTTAGTTGCTTGGTTTGGGTTGTAGTAGTGGTTCTCCCACCAGAGGGTTAGTGTGGGTGCCAATCACGAGGGTCTGGGTCGTGACAAAGTTGGTATCATAGCCTAGGTTCGTTGATCTCGATTTACCAAAATGAGTCTAGTAGAGTCTCGCGGAATGGTACGAGGACGCCTTTACTTTTCTTCGAAAGGCTATAGGACTTTAGGAAATCTCTATATTATCTCTTGTCTTCTTTAATGCTATAACTTGATTCCAATTGGTATCTATCGATTCAAATTGGTATCTAACTTCCTTCACTCCTCTGTTCGCAGATGGTTAACACTAGATTCAACGGCACTAGGCCCATAGCTCCCGTCAATGCTCCAACTGAGGAATTTGCAGAGAGAGGTCGCGGTCGAGGCATGGGTAGAGGAAGAGCTAGGGGTAGAGGCCGTGGAAGAGTAACGCCTATTGAAAATGGAGCTCCTGTTGAGAATGCTCCTATGAATGAGAACCCTCATGCGCATCATGAATGGATTGAAGAGGAGAATGCTGATGTTGAGTATGTGGGACAAAAGGAAGAGGTGAAGGCTCAGAATACCGATGTTCCCCCCATAGACCCAGTGTTAGCTCGACAGATCATGTCATTCTTAAAAGGGTTGCTTGGTCCTTGAGTGCTTCCTTCTGCTCAAGCAACTCAAGCTCTTACTAATCTTCATGTTGCTAGCACTGCACCCAAGGTGGGTGGGACTGGAGGTAATGATGCCTTCTTCCGTCCTTTGTTGGGCTCTGTTATGACTGGTAATGAGCATGAAATGTTGACTATGTTTTTGAAGCTAAAACCTCCTGTGTTTATTCGTTCTGAGAATGAGGATGCTTATGAGTTCATCTTAGATTGCTATGAAAGGCTTCATAAGTTGGGAATTGTCCATCAACATAGGGTTGAGTTTGTGTCCTTTCAACTTCAAGGTGAGGCTAAGCAATGGTGGAGAGCTTATATGGAATGTAGATCTTCTACTTTACCTTCACTTACTTGGACCCAATTTCATGCTCCGTTTCTAGAGAAGTATGTGCCTAGTACTTTGAGGGATCGCAAGAAGGATGAGTTTATGGCTTTGGAGTAGGGTGGTATGACTGTGGCTGCTTATGAGGCCAAGTTCCATGCTTTGTATAGATATGTTACTCCATTGGTGACTACAGATGAGGAGAGGATCCGGTTATTTATTAGGGGACTAAATTCTGAGTTGCAAGTATTATCTGTTCATATGACTTCTGCAGGGAGGAGCTTCAATAAGGTAACAAACTATGTTAAGAAAGTGGAAGGGGTGAGGCGAGACGGTCAAGCTAAGGCATGGGTAAAAAGGGCCAAGAACTCGGGTAACTTTCAAGGTTCTTATTCCAAGGGGTCCAGAAGGTCAACGCTTGGAGCCAAGCCAATTCAGTCCGCTATGCCCGCCTTTGCAGGTAGTTACTCGAAAACTCCATCTCATAATTTTTAGGATAGCTAGGGAGTCGCGGCTCTGATAGGCGGAAGACCATCTTTTGATCGTACTTGTTACGACTGTGGAGAACCTGGGCATATGAGGAGAGATTATACCTACCCATGTGTGTTTGATTCCGCGCAGCAGCAGACTAGAGTAGTGGTACCCGTGAGAAATGGTAATAATGGTCGAGGGCGTCCACAAAGTGAGCGAGGAGGTAATCAATGAGGCCGTGGAGGTAGAGAAAATGGTAATGCAGGCAGAGGTAATGTGCAACCAGGCAGGGAAATAGTTTGTCAAGATGATATGGCTCAGTGTTATGCCTTTCCGGGCAAAAATGAGGTAGAAGCGTCTGACGCGGTGATCACAGGTACTATTCTTGTTTGTGACCGGATGGCTAATGTGTTATTTGATCCGGGTTCTACTTATTCTTATGTATCTGTGCGATTTGCCTTAAAGTTTGATATGATTTTTGATATACTTGATGCCCCTATCCATGTTTCTACCCCAGTTAGAGAGTCAGTCATAGTTACCCATGTTTATCGTGCTTGTCATATTTTGTTTATGGGATTTCAGACTTGGGCAGATATGGTGATTTTGGATATGATTGATTTTGACATAATCTTAGGTATGACTTGGTTGTCCCTCTATTATGCCGTACTTAATTGTAATACTAAGTCCGTAACTCTAGAAATTTCGAGAAGGGAAAAATTAGAGTGGGAAGGGGTGTACAAGCTTAAGCGAACTAAGATCATATCCTCCATTCAGGCTAAGAAATTGATAGGGCGGGATTGTTTGGATTATTTGGCTCATATTAGGGATGTTGAGATTGAGTCTCCATCAATTGGGTCTATTCCTATGATGTCAAAATTTAGAGAAGTGTTTCCTAATGACTTACCTGGTATGCCTCCGGATAGAGATATATATTTCTGCATTGATTTAGAATCTGCTACTCATCCCAATTCTATCCTTCCATATCGTATGGATCCATAGAATTAAGAGAGCTTAAGGCTCAAATCCAAGAGTTTCTTGATAAGGGATTTATTCGTCCTAGTGCTTCCTCGTGGGGTGCTTCAATTTTGTTTGTTAAGAAAAAAGATGGTAGTATGAGAATGTGTATAGATTATCAGTAATTGAATAGAGTCACTAGTCGAAATAAGTACCCCTTGCCTCGAATAGATGATCTTTTTGACCAATTATATTGCAAGGTGCATCGGTTTTCTCTAAGATTGATCTAAGATCCGGTTACCATCAATTATAAATTAGGCTTGAGGATGTACCCAAGAAGGCGTTTAGAACTCGCTATCGGCACTATGAGTTTTTGGTTATGCCGTTTGGTTTGACCAATGTGACTGTAGCTTTCATGAGTTTGATTAATAGTGTGTTTAAGCCATTTCTTGATTCTTTCGTCATTGTCTTTATTGATGAAATTTTGGTCTATTTGAAAAGTGAGGAAGAGCATGCCAACCATATTCGTAGTGTTTTAGGTGTTCTTGGGAAGCAAAAGCTATATGCTAAATTTTCTAAGTGTGAATTTTGGCTGAAATCGATTGCATTTTTGGGGCATGTAGTTTCAAAAGAAGGGGTAATGGTAGATCCCCAAAAGATTGAGGCGTTTAATAATTGGGCTAGGCCTAGCTCTGTGACGGAAGTTAGGTGTTTTGTAGGGCTCGCTAGCTAATATCGTTGATTTGTGAAATTTTTTTCTTCTATAGCCACTCACTTGACCAAAAAAGAGGTACCCTT
Source organism: Solanum chiquidenum (assembly GCA_029582725.1). Taxonomy (NCBI): domain Eukaryota; kingdom Viridiplantae; phylum Streptophyta; class Magnoliopsida; order Solanales; family Solanaceae; genus Solanum; species Solanum chiquidenum. The sequence goes on along the minus strand of JAJOOS010011618.1, from coordinate 11,038 downwards.
CGAATGGACAGAAAAGTGTGATGAGAGCCTTCACAAGCTCAAGACTCTCTTGACCACCACAACCATTCTAGCATTACCGGTTGAAGGTAAGGATTTTATTGTTTATTGTGATGCTTCACATTCTGGTTTGGGTGCTATGTTGATGCATGATAATAATGTTATAGCCTATGCCTCACGTCAATTGAAGGTGCATGAGAGGAATTATCCAACACTCAATTTATAGTTGGCAGCGGTAGTGTTTGCTCTTAAGATATGGCGGCATTACCTATATGGTGTCAAGTGTGAAGTGTTTACTGATCATCGTAGTTTGCAACACGTGTTCACTCAAAAATATCTGAATTTGAGACAGCGAAGGTGGATGGAGTTACTTAAGAATTATGATGTGACCATTCAATACCATCCGGGCAAGGCTAATATGGTGGAAGACGCTTTGAGTCGAAAAGCAGTGAGTATAGGCAGTTTAGCTTACTTGAGTGTATCAAAGCGACCTTTGGCTAAGGAAATTCAAACTTTATAGTCTAAGTTCATGCAGTCGGGCATCTCAGAAATAGGTGGGGTGTTATCTAGTATTGAAGTAAGGGCCATATTCATTGAGGAGATCAAGGCCAAACAATTTGAGGATGAGAATTTGGAGGAACTTAGAAAGAAGACTGCGATTGGTAAGGCATACGAGATCACTCTTGATGCTGATGGTGTGCTCAATTTTAAAGGGAGAATATGTGTTCCTAGAATAGATGACTTGATTGAGAAATTGTTGGCAAAGTCTCATGGTTCGCGATACTCTATTCATCAGAGTGTGACAAAGATGTATAGAGATCTGAAGCAAATTTATTGGTGGCCGGGCATGAAGAAAGACATAGCGGAGTTTGTGCTAAAATATCAAAATTGTCAACAGGTTAAGTTTGAACATCAAAGGCCTGGAGGTTTACTTCAAAGAATGTCAATTCCAGAATGGAAGTGGGAAAGAATAGCCATGGATTTTGTGGTTGGTCTTCCCAAGACTTTGGGGAAGTTTGATTCTATTTGGGTAGTGGTTGATAGATTGACCAAGTCAGCCCATATTATTCCGGTAAGAATAGATTATAATGCTGACCAATTGGCTAAGGTCTATGTGAAAGAGATAGTGAGGTTGCATGAGGTGCCCCTTTCTATCATCTCAGACTGTGGTACCCAATTCACACCCAAATTTTAGAGGAAATTACATGATGAATTGGGCACACAACTCACTTTTAGTACAACCTTTCATCCACAGACAGGCGGACAGTCAGAGAGAACTATTCATGTATTTGAAGACATGTTGAGGGCATGTGTGCTTGATTTTGGAGGGCATTGGGATAAATTCATACCTTTGTGTGAGTTCTCCTATAATAATAGTTAACACTCCAGCATAGATATGGCACCATTTGAGGCACTCTATGGGAGGGGATGTAGATCGCCGATAGGATGGTTCGAGGCTGGGGATGTGAAACTATTAGGGGTTGATTTAGTGAAGGATGCTCAAGATAAGGTGAGGACTATTCAAGCTAAGCTTTTAGCATCCCAAAGTAGACAGAAGAAGTATGCAGATTATAAGGTAAGAGACATAACGTTTCAAACTAGTGAGAATGTTCTTCTTAAGGTATCACCCATGAAAGGGGTGAGTAGATTTGGTAATAAAGGTAAGCTAAGTCGGCGATACATTGGTCCATTTGAGATTCTTGAATTTGTGGGACTGATAGCGTATAGATTGGCTTTACCTCCTAATTTATCGGGAGTTCATTCGATATATCATGTGTCCATGTTGAAGAGATATCATGGTGACGGGGAATATATCATAAAGTGGGACTCAATTATGTTAGACAAGGACCTCCAATATGAGGAGGAACCGATTGCAATTCTTGATCGTGATATGCGTGAGTTGAGGACCAAGGAGATTAAGTCTGTGAAAGTTCAATAGAAGCATCGTCCAGTTGAGGAAGTTACTTGGTAAAATGAGAGAGACATGCGAGACAAGTATCCCCAATTGTTCGTCGATTCAGGTGCTGCTTCATTCTTTCCTTAGCCTATTTTTCCTAAGTTTTGTCACTCGGGAACGAGTGATGGGTAAATTTGTATCTATTGGGGCTGGGAAACTTTTTCGTAGTAATTGGATTTTCCCAACCTAGTCCAGATTTGGATGAAATTGGAGTCTTTAAGGTGTAGGGAAAACTGGTAACAATCAGGTGAATTAGTTATGATTTTAATTACATGAGTAGTTTGATAACTCGTTAAGGAACCCGTACAACTTTACGGAATTGAATTCGGCAAGTAGAACTCCCAGAATTGATCTTAGAGTAAAGGGTATTTTCTGAGCGTCGTTGGTTAGAGGTGTGTTGTGAAATGGGTATTTTGGAATTCTTTAAATAGCTCACTGGTTCCGTGCAAGCCGCTTTAGCGGGATTGGTGTCGCTCTGGCGGGGCCGCTGCAGCGGGGTGAGGGTCGCTGCGGCGGGCTTGACGCGACCTAAGGTCATTAATAAACCCTTAAATGACCTTATTATGCACTTTTTGACTTTTAGAGCTAAGGAACCAACCCCAGGTAACTCCTACTCATTTTTCACCGTTCTTGAGGCTAAAGGTAAGCTTTTCACTCCCCGGATCCATTTTTTGATCCGTAGAACGTAATAGAATGGGTGAATATTGATGGGGGGAAGTTTTGTTATAGATTCTATGGTGGAAATAACCCTAATTTGGATAATTGGGATCATGAGTTTGATCTAGGGTTCATAGAATTGTTAGTAATTTGGGTAATTAGTGATTGTTTATTGATTCCCGTATTCTATTGATTGTTTGTAGACCAAGACAAGCGAAACGAATCCAAAAAGGAAAGGATCATGTTTCTTAGTGTTTCAAGCTTGTTTCGAGGTAGGTGATGGTTGTGATTCTATGATTGTGTGATGTATGTTTGTTGCACTTAGTGGGATAACCGCGTGATCCTACTAATGCATTGTGGTTGTGTACTGATACTGCACTTGCTCTTATTTTGGTTGAGTCTATGGCATCTTCAAATGGATACTGACAGACCTCACTTAGGAGATCAGTGATCGTCGTTCAAATTCAAGGGTGAGCCAATTCTTCCAGGCTGCCATGGGTTCTCTTTCGTGTATGTCCACCATTTCGGACTTAGACTATGTTCTAGTTAGTTGATTAGTTCATTAGATTGGGGTTGCATTCCTTCTTGTTTAGACTTGGTTCATTGTTAGATGTTTTGGTACATTGTCTTTCAGGTTTCTAGGTTATTTCTTCCGCATTGTTTAGTTCTTGTTAGACTTTTGTTGGAGTATATGGGAACTCCCTATTTATTTCCTTAGTATTTAACTTGCTTCTGTAACTTAAATGCCTTAGTTTTGGTTTAGTTGCTTGGTTTGGGTTGTAGTAGTGGTTCTCCCACCGGCTAGTTAGTGTGGGTGCCAATCACAACGGTCTGGGTCATGACAACGACTCTTCTCCTTCTCATGCTTACTTTCTCCGAACTTAGTTCAAATCAGTAGTTGATCTCAAAGGATTCACAATTGAACTTAAATACTTTCTTGGACTCTACTGTTAACTCTTTCTTGAATTTGAATTATGAATTCAAGAGTTATAGTTCATGATATGAAGGATCTCATAATGATAAAGTATACTCATGAATAAATCCTTCTCATTCTCGTACTCACTTGCTCGAGTCTTGAAACAAGTTATTAGAAGTTGTAGAAGACTCCTCAAAGACTTGCTCAAAATGTTCGGAAGAACTCTCAAGACCTAACTCTTAACTCTACCTTGAATTTGAATTATGAATTCCAGGTTATGAATGATTTCTAGGTTTTTAGAAGTAGTTTAGAGTGATTAGAATCAAAGGGAGTGAAGGTACACTTAAAAGCGACTCAAACGGGACAACCGACGGAAAAGGAATGAGGGCAGGCGACCCTGGCGCATTCCTGGCATGGGGCGCCAGCCCCTAAGGTTTAGAGACATGATATTGGTGCACTTCTGGTGCGCCACGCCAGCCCTGCTGGCTCATCCGTGGCGCGTCGCGCGACCATTCCCCAGACAATTCAGACGAATTTCATCTCTCATTTTCTAATCATAAATCTCTTTTAATCATTTTCTTTTCCCAAGTTTTCCTTAGATTCAATTACCCAAAGTACACACTTATATACTCAAAACAACACTCAAATCACTAACTTTAATCCCAAGAATTCATCAAAACCCCAACAAAACAAGATTTAGAAAGAACTTCAAGAACACTTAACAAGAACTTAAATCTTTCAATCTTTATGGATGTATTCAACTATGAAAGCATGATTGACATGTGGGTGAATGAAACTAATACTATGGAAGCTTACATACCTCTTAGGGATTAAACCCATGGCGAAAATCCACAACAAAACTCAAGAACCTCGACGAACGCTTTGATCCTCTCCTCTTTTCTCCTCTTTTCTCTTCTTTTCTCTTCTTGAACTCTCAACTAAAATCCTAGGCATATATTAGGATTATAAAACTGAACCCAATCATATTAGACCCCTAAAACCTTACTAAAAATGAATTAAATATGATTGGGTAAGGAAAAGACTAAAATACCCCTTACTATTTTTGGGAAACTTTCCTTAACTGGACAACTTGACTTCAAAAGGTCATATCTCACTCATCCGACCTCAAAGCTGAGCAAACTCGGTGGCGTTAGAAAGATAATTCAACTATATTTCTTTTTATATCTTATGGGCCACCTAACGCATCATGTAATGAAGGCTATGATCGTTTGAAGTTGATCCAAACCATAAAAGAACCTAGGAATGACTTGAATAAACCCTCTTTAGTTCTTCTTGCAACTCAGCGTGCTACATCTTGTGACCTTAACACTTAAGAAATTTTAAATTCCTCGGTAAAATCCTACTCACAACGAAGGATCGTTCGAGGCTTAGCTCAAAAATTTTCTGGGGTGTTACAACTTTGGTCCAAAAATGTCCTTATTATTATTTAATGGGTCAAAAATGCTCATTTTTCAAATAAATATTTTTTTTTTAACACATTATTTTTTCTAATAATATATTTTTAAATTAGAATATTTTTATCTTACTTCAATTAAAAAAATGAATATATTTCTTTTTTTTAATAATTATTTTTTATCATTATATAAATACAAATTAATGATGGATATATTATGACATTTTATATATGACATATATTATATGTCGAAAAGGGTACATGAAATTATTCTATTTTAATTGATAAAGTGAGAGTAAGAAGAAAAAAAATATTTCCTAAATTTTTATTTGTTAAAGTAATTTTAAAAGAAAGAAAACAAGAACATGGTTCTTTAATAATATTTTAATTAGGAATAATATGTGTTTAAAAAGGAAAAAAATAATATATTTCTTCAAAAAAGGCATTTTTGACCCATTTAGTAACTATAAGGGAATTTATGGACCAAAGTATTGACTGCAAGGGCATTTTTGAACCAAAGTATTGACGATAAAAATATTTTTGGGCCAAACTACAAACGAAGGGCATTTTGTTCCTTTCACATAGTTTAAGGACATTTTTGATCCTTTCCCTTTAATATATTCAGTTTCATATCATAATTTTTTCTTATTTACAATTTAAGCACTATATTAATTCATATCTCTTATTTTTTTTTCTTCGGATTTTCAACCTTAGCACAAGACAAATGAGGAAATATCATAGCAAAAATTATAAAATGATAATATCTGTCATTATTATAAACATTGAAGGCATTAAATTATATTATTATAATTATAAGTTAAATATATTATTAAGTGCTTAATACATTTTATTAATTTTTTTTAATTATAAAATTATTACATTTTAAATCATCCGCGCAACGTATGGGCACATATACTAGTATTATTAAAAGTAATAGTATTAGATACAAATCCCAAAAGAATGAACCTGTTAGGGGTGGAAAATGTAAATAACTCTATATGTTGAGTAGTATAACTTAGAAATTAAAATATCTAAGATCATCTTATTATCTTATTTATATAACTTCCTAACATCTAAGTTTGAAAATAAATTAAAAATCTTTTTTAAATATACTATAAAATCAAAATTAATTGTCGATGAAAAACTTTACCATTATTATCTAGATGTCTTAGAAGTAATTTTGTTTCAAAGATGAAAATATTTACTTGTTTGTAACAAGTTTACAATGAGGATCATAACTTGAAATTAAACGTTCAATAATTTTATTATTCTAGCGCAAATTAGATAATTTGATGCCAATATGTATGTTGGTGAAAAGGGATTTGACCACGATTTATTTTTCATTTTGAGCTAGATTACAATGACAACAAATTTATAACTTAACAAAAAAGTCAATTTTCCTTTTTTGGAATATTAGTAAATCTTATAATTGAAGTCAAATGTAACCTAGAGTGACATAGCATGACTTAAAATAGTCTATTTTTTTAGCATGAAAATTGATAAGTATATTTTAAAATTTAAAATATTCAAGGTTATGCTAGTGTCTAGTCAGCATGACTCCAGTTCATCTCATGTTTGAAAATTTATGTAAAAGAAAATATCTTTTAGACATGATAAAAGAACAATCAATCATAGTATAGGTGGTGATTTTTGAGTATTATTTTTTGGTCAAATTAATATGGTTTTAAGATGAAAACTTACTTATTTGCAATAAACTTACTTCCTTAATTTACATTCAATTTGTGGAAATTGATTGCTAAATGAAATTGGGGCATAAATAAATTGGGCTCATTCATGAACTTCAATATGTGCACACATGTCACTAATTTTGAGCCCATTCAAATTAAACCTTTTGTGCACACCTGTCACTAAGTTGCATTGGAAGTAAATATTTAATGCATACTAAGTTGCATTAAATAAGATATACATCAATAATTTTTTTCCTCAATTTATTTTATTGCCTCACCTCTTAGTTTCTCAAGCATAAGTGTGTGTTATAGTTGTTTTTTCGAGTCCAAAGGAGGGAAAGAGAAGAAGGGAAGGAAAAGGTAGCAAAACATGAATTAAAAGAAGCTTTTTTCTTTTTCAGATCTAACCCATCGATGAACTCTCTTTATTTGTAGATAGATCTTCTTAGACTTTTGATTTTTCTTTCCCACAGAGCCTCAAAAGCTGAGCTCTTTTATAGAATGAAACTTGTCTTCTCTTTTTTTCTTCTTTTCCCCCCCTTCAATTTTCACTTTTTATAGTAAAAATTATTGTTGTTTTTGTTCTATTTTTGTAGCATGAAGCGATTGAGATCCGATGTAATTGATACACCACCATTTAAGCGGCCAATTTATTCTTCTCATGGAGAATCATAAGTTCATGTCTTCAATTAATTTTATTCTATGTGTGTGGTAATTTTTATATACATGACTATCCTCAACTTTTTTTATTTTCCAAAAGTAAGCATTGGATTAAAGTGGATGAGAATGTAACTTAGCTACTACTTGTGTTTAAGAACATTACAAGTTGACCTAATACATTAATAGCCACCTTAAATAATATTTTATTTTGATACTCGAATTATAATGTGTTCAAATTATATTGCGCACATGAACAAATGATACAATGTTTTTTATTAGACACTTTGAGTTTGAATTTCAGAAACATTTTGCATTGTTTACAAGTATCAATAACATAGATTTGTTAAACTCTTAAAATATGTTACCTCCTTTAATTATACACATTGACCTTAGTAAGACTTAAAACCTCAAGCATGTTCCAATAGGTATCGACGTGTATAATTAAATGATATAACTTATTTTATGTAGTTAACTTATGTAGCTAGCAATGTTTGAGAATGCACACATGTTTTTTTTTAAAATCAGAACATATGAGCATGTGTTTCAATGCTCAGTTGGAACATATGGTATATCAAGTGTCTACATAAAATCTAATGACAAAATTGATGTTAAGCCTTCCATGTTTGTGTGTGTCTAAAATATTTCATTTTCTATGTCCAAAGACTACATTTGTAGTTACTTTATCTTTCAAGATTTAGTTAGGTGTGAAGATATATTACCCGTTTTACTAGAATTTGAGCTATAATCTTCTACATTTTCATGCACTTTACTTAATGTTAGACCACATCATTGACTTTGCCGCAATATATTTAACTGGCTACTTATGGCTATGGTTATGATGTTTTTATTTTTTCTATCTCTTGGATGAATTAGGTATGGTAGCAACATAGATACAGCTGATGTGTTGTCTTATGTGAGGGAGATTAAGAACACATTTGTAGACCAAGTAGAAAAGTATGACATGTCCCTTGATGTTATGAAAGACTTAAAGTGTAAGATCCCGTAGTTTTTCTCTAATCGTGCATAATATATGTGGCGTAGTATGGTATGGTTATATGAGGTATATATGACTTTGTATCGTACATTGGAGATTAAGATTTTAAGTAGGTGGTAATATCAAGGAACTAAGCTAAAGTTTTAGGTCAAAGGAACCCCTCAAACAAGGTTCATGAGAAAAGAAATGGTTCGGGTAGAACTTCGCCCGTTTGAAAGGTTTAACTTGTCCCATACCTTGTGGATAAGACTATGAGTGTAAAACATGATAAGAATATTGTGTTATTAGGTATTATAATAGCACAAGGGTCGTATGTTAAGTTTGGAAGTCAAGAAAATTAGTGAAACTAAAGTCGGCAAAAGTTATCGAAGTTTCTCTAATAATATTTTCTGAACTTTGGGTCAAATGTCTTGGATGTTTTCTCCCAATATACAAAGAGTTAGAAGGTCTATCACCCATTAAATCGAAGGTCTACGAGTCTATTTTGCAACTCACAAAACCCCGTATCCAACCGACATCAGAGTAAAAAGTTATGAGGGTTTTACTACGGACTGCCGGGGCAGAATTTGGGTCGGATCCGGGTCGGATCCGGGTCGGGTTAAAAATGTGGTATTCGGCTTACTCAACGTTTTAAGCCATGAAAATATTTCATTTTACTTCCAAACCAGAAATAAAGCTTAAGAGAAGGTTCCTATGGAGTACTTTCATGATGAAGGTAAGTTTTCGATGATTTCTACTATTAAAGATTGCCCCCGTGCCTAGAAACGTGATCTTTACACGTGGTAATTGTTTTCCCCTTCTATTAGCTGTGTTTGGAGCAAGTTTTTGAAGATATAAATTTGTAGTTATTGGAGTTTCTTCAAGGTTTACACTTGGTTAACTAAGGTAATCATCTCGGGACTCTTTTATGATTATTTTTATGAAGTTCTACGGACATTTCGTCAAGTTGAGGCCATTTGGCAAATCTGCCGATTTAAGAACAATTATGAACTGTTTATAGGTGTGTACCAGCTGTGTATATATAGTGTTTGCAAAGTTTAGGATGTAAGGAACAACTTTCGTGAAGAAGCTATGGCCATTCGAGCGTTCATTGAAAAGGTATGTTAAGGCGAAGCTACGTCCCTCATTTTAGCACCACTTCTGGGAAATTCCTAAAACGCCGAATGTGATATTTTGCTATTCTCTTGCTAGAAAGTCCTTCTGTGAAAGGCATTGGGATCACAACTGAATTATTTTCATGATTCTGTTATTTTGATATTTCACTCGTTCGGATAAATAGAGTGTTCGACATCTACACGTCATTTTATCAGTTTCCTTGATTATATGTCTGCACGTATGAATTCGTATTCAGATTTTTTCATTGCTTTATTGCTTTGTTCAGTTATATGTTATTACAGCTTTACTCTATCCTATATGGTCAGTACCTTTCAAGTATTGACGCATACGTGCGCTACATCTTCTCGTGATGTAGGTTCAGGTTCTCAGCATCCAGATCACGCTTAGATCGGTTCCTGATCTCCAGTTCAACAGAGTCAGTGGTGAGTCCTCATTCTCCGAGGACAATAGTCATGAGTTTCTTTTTAGTATTTCTAGTCTTTATTTTCAGTTTTACTAGACTTAGATGGGGCCTGCCCCATCATTTCTAGTTAGTTAGACGCTATTTTCAGACATAGTTATATTTAGCTTAGTATTGAGTTAATATCTTCTTTGTATTAAACTCATCATTTATCATTTATTTCAGATTTAGTATATGGGTATTTCCCATCTTTTCATTTTAATTATGATTTAGCTTCCGCATCAGTTTATTATCTTTAGTATGCTCATGATCATGCCAACAGAGTTAACTTGGAATTACTTGTGGTCCTAGGTCCCGTGTCCGCATCTCAAGGGTAGTCTCGGGTCGTGACAAACTTGGTATCAGAGAATTAGGTTTAAGTGTCCTAGGATGTCTGAAAAGCCACACTAGGTAGAATCCTCTTCATGGGTGTGTAGTACGCACCACATCTAATGAGAGGGAGGCTACAAAGTGTTTTAGGAAAGCTTCATTTTCTTATTACTCTTATCGTGCGTAATGTATGATCTAAATTCTATTCTAACTCGACGTTCTACGTTTCAGTGATCATGCCTCCTCGTAGAGATAATGCCAGGAATATGAATGCCAGGAACGCAAACGCAGCTCCTCCAGTCCCTGATCAAGAAGTGTCGAATGCAGAGTTCAGGAATAACATTCATATATTGGCTCACAGTGTGGCCAACCAGAACAATCAGCAGGTTCAAGCTCTTGTGAATGCAAATGGTGGATCAGCAGAAACAAAGATCCGTGACTTTGTTAGGATGAATCTGCCTGAGTTCTTAGGATCGCAGACTAGTGAGGATCCCCAAAATTTCTTGGATGAGATCAAGAAAATCTTTGGAGTGATGCAAGTGAATGGTAATGGTAGGGTTGAGTTGACATCCTACTTAAGGATGTGGCTCACATATGGTTCACTCAGTGGAAACACATCAGGGACTACCTTGTCTTTTGTAACTCCTTACATAACAGTCCAATTCAGTGTTAGACCAGAAACTCTTTCAGAACCCTTCTCAGTCTCTACTCCAGTCGGTGACCCAGTTATAGCTAGACGGGTATACAGAAATTGCTCTGTCACAGACTCTCTGAAAGTCACCTCAGCAGATCTTGTAGAGTTAGAAATGGTAGACTTCGATGTCATTCTAGGCATGGATTGGTTACATTCTTGTTATGCCTCAGTCGATT
>JAJOOS010011617.1:0-19046 GCA_029582725.1 Solanum chiquidenum | reverse complement strand
TGAAAGACATTGTTGTACTTTCCTATTTCAAGACTTCTTATTGATGTAAGGGCTAAGTCCCATTTCGATACTTCTATGTCTAGATGGTACATTGTGACGAAGTTAGATTCTATTTTTCGTATATGAAGTGAAGTTGAACTTCCAAAGTAAAAGTTTTAAATTTTCCGTGATTTTTTTCTATGATACATGTTATGATGAATGCTAAGGGCTCGTATAAGACCTCTTTGAGGTCGAATACGCCGGTAACGACTAGGGGGTGCTCTCGGGTCGTTACACTTATAACCCTTATTTCAACCATAAATGGTATTCTAATATACGGGGAGTCATTTTATGACTTTTAACCCATATGTTAGGCTCTAGTTTAACCTACTATATTTCCGGGGTGTTACATTATCTCCCTCTTGGGAATATTCATCCTCGAATGATGATTTAAACACCTTACGAAAATAAAGACTCAAGACTAGCAGCCCATCATGCATGCAACACTTAAATAATGCACATTTCGAAGGAGGAAACATCAACTCTATCTCAAGACATAATCAATGCAATCACAAGGAAGTAGGAGCTACTTCCAGAATCCATTATGCACATAACGCATTATTTCACATAATCATAGGAAGAATTACCTTCTCCAACTCAAGAAATCTCAACACAACATTAGGGAGTCAGTATGCCATTTCATCAACAATATAACTAAGCATGTTCATCAAAACATCTCATGAAGTCAAAATGCAACCATCATGCCAAAATATAAATCAATATAAGGAACATATAAATTATGAAAACTTAATTTATGCTAAAATATGAATTCTCACAAGAACATGCATATCATAAGGGAAAATCATGAAAGATACACATAGCACACATGACTCCCAAAACACCAACTCAAAAGAACTACTTACCTTAAGCTTGGATAGGAGTAGATGGAAAAAGATGAGGATAACGGGACTACATATCGGCCTCGGCCTCCCACGTAGCACCCTCAACTAAGTGATTCCTCCACAACACCTTTATGGAAGCTACTTCCTTGCTTCTCAACCTCTTAACTTGTCAGTCTAAAATCTCTACCGGAACCTCTTCGTAAGAAAGACTCCCATCAACTCCCAAACCCTCGAAAGGAATGATGGATAACGGATCACCAATTGACTTCTTAAGCATGTAAACATGAAATACCGAGTGAACCGGATCCAATTCATTTGGCAAGTGTAATTCATAGGCAACTTTCCCAATACGTTTCAAGATTTGATATGGGCCCACATACCTGGGACTAAGCTTCCCCTTCTTACCAAACCTCATCACACCCTTCATAGGTGAGATTTTCAAGTAGACCCAATCACAAACTTCAAATTCTAGATCCATTCTTATAACATCGGCATAAGACTTTTGCCGACCTTGGACCGTCTTCAACCTCTCTCTAATAAGTCAAACTTTTTCAATGGCCTCATAAACTAGTTCGGGACCAATTAGAGCAATTTCACCTACTTTGAACCAACCCACCGGAGATCTACACCTACTACCATACAATGCTTCAAAAGGAGCCATGGCAATACTTGAATGGTAACTATTATTTTAGGCAAACTCTATCAATGGAAGATGGTCATCCCAATTACCCTTGAAATTAATAACACACGCCCTCAACATGTCTTCTATGGTTTGAATGGTACATTCCGCTTGACCATCCATTTGAGGATGAAAGGGGTACTAAGCTTAACATTGGTACCTAGCCCTTTTTGGAATGCCCTCTAAAAGTGTGAAGTAAATTGACTAGCCCGATCTGAAATAATAGATAAAGGAACCCCATGCAATTTCACTATCTCCTTGATGTACAACTTGGCATAGTCTTCTGCCAAAAATGAAACCTTGACGGGAATAAAGTGGGCAGATTTTGTCATTCTATCAACAATGACCCAAATAGAATCATGTTGCCTAAAAGTACAAGGCAAACCCACAATAAAATCCATATTCACATCTTCCCACTTCCATGTGGGAATACCTATATTTTGGGACAAGCCACCCGACCCTTGATGTTCGGCCTTAACTTGTTGGCAATTCGGGCATTTGGCTACAAAACCCGCTATATCCTTCTTCATACCATTCCACCAATAGGCTTCCCGTAGGTCACGGTACATCTTGGTGGCTCCCGGATGAATAGAATACCACAAAACATGAGCTTCTTCTAGAATTTTCTCTCTCAAGCCATCAACATCCGGAACACATAATCGACCTTGGTACCTAAGCACCTTATCTCTCCCTTGGGAGAAAGCCTCAATAGATTTGTTGAGTACCGATTCTTTCAACTCCATTAGTATGGGATCAAGGTCTTGCTTGAACTTCACGTCCATTACAAAGGATGATTCGGAACCACTATGAACCATGACTCCACCCTTGGTGGAATCCACTAGTTGGACACCTAACCGAGCCAACCTATGCACATCATAGACTAATTCCTTATTTGCATCCTCTACATGGGTCACACTACCCATGGACAATTGACTTAGGGCATTCACAACTACATTGGCCTTGCCAGAGTGGTAAACACATATTGAAGACTTTTGTGATCGGTGTGAAAACATCTACATGGACCCCATATAGGTAGTGTCTCCATATCTTCAAAGCAAACAGTACTGCCCCTAGTTCAAGATCATGGGTCGGATAATTCTTTTCATGGATCTTGAGTTGCCTTGAAGCATAGTGATTTCACGTATCAGGACACTTCATCCAATACTAAGTGCCAATGATCGTTAGTCAGTAATATAACCCAACTAAGTGAGTTGGGTTCGAATTCCCACAAAGAGTGGTACATACTCAAGAATCAATAGAAAAACATGAATATGCTCAAGTCAATCATAGGTAAAAAAAATTATGAATAAAAGCATTGTTCAAGTTTGGGGTGACACAAGTGTCAAATAACACGGGGGATTTGGTTTAAACTTTCAGCTACAACAACAAATAACATGAAAATAGCAAATATAGAGACGGGTTCGTGGGATGTGATTGAATTATGGGCTAAGGTAGAGAAATGGGTGATTGCAATTAATAGTAAATAACTGTAAATCAATGAATAATCTAGACTTTAGTGGAAATAATTTTTCTCTCGAACAATTTACCCCGAGTCAAATTGGTTTCTCTCGAACACCAATAAGCAGCAATTAAGAACAATCTACGCTTTAGTCCATTCACTCTCTCAAGTTAAATGTGTGGAAAAGGGTTTAGGATTCACTCTCTCGAGCTGAACCCATGACAACTCAATACCCACAGACCATCAAATCAGTAATCTTGGTTTTAAAATCTCTCTCTCGAGCAAGCCAAAAATACAAAGGTAGAGTTGCATTTACAACTACAACCCTTTAGATTAAGCCACAATTACTGAATGAAATCACTTTTAAACAACATTTAAACTATAAATTAACAATACCCAGAAGCTAAATCAACCCATAATCACACCCCAAGAATTGGAGTTTTAGCTAGACATCATAAAAAGGTAAAAATCGTTACCAAATTGTGTTTCCATCAACTAGGTAAGATTAGTTGTCACAAATCAAGGGTACCTCTTATACATAACACAGTGTACTCGACCCTGAAGGGGTCTCATACAAGCCCTTAGTATCATTATAACATAAGATATTAGAAAAGTATGGAAAATTAAAACTTCTTTAAAACCATACAATCGAAAACATTTTCATAAAGCAAGCAGAAGTCTTTCCATACTCTTTGTTTCAAACCATCTAGTACAACTTTTAGAATAAAATCTTGGGACACATCCCATACAATAGTATCAACATGAATATAAAAGACATAAATGAAAGGTGGGTTTTGTCCTCGAAGCTATGAGGACTCACCAACATCTTCAACTCCTTGCAACTTCTAGGAACCTAACTCCAAGTAGCTCTCAAGTCTCCAAACCCTACATTTGATTAGAATGTAGGAAATATGCGTTAGTACAAAATGTACCAAGTATGAAAGCTAGCATACAACATAAGAGCATCTCAAATGGTTAGTCAACATAAGACATAAGCATAAGAGATAATAACATAGTCACAACATAATCATCATAGTCATAGCATATTAATCATAGTCATAACATGGTCATCATAGTCATAGCATAATCATCATAGTCATAGCATAATCATCATAGTCATAGCATGGTCATCATAGTCATATCATGGTCTCCAACATAAGCTTTATGTAAACATAAACATAAGACATAGTTAATGAGCATAGGAGATAAGTCATAATCATATAAGCATAGTTGACTCTTAGTCATCCATACCATAATAGCACCATTCTCAAGTAACCTCAAAAGCATACATGTGCAAAGCAAGAATAGCATCCCATAATACTACCCAAGCCAAGTATTCATTTTCGGTCATCTTAATCATAGTCTATACGCATGGTTAAGTCTTAAGTCTTTCTACCATAAGGGCACCATACTTCCAAGTAACCTCAAGACACACTTGTGCAATGCATGAAAGGTATCCCATTCTACCCTTCACACTAAGCATAGCCTTGAAGTCATCTTAGTCATATTCACCCTACTTTTGGTCTTACTATAAGCTTACTTCATATAGACAAGGTAACTACCACCTTAGTCAATCATATATTGGAAAGCAAATATGGAAACAACCCAAGCTAAGTCATACTACATAGGGGAACCCTTCACAACTAGCCCCAAGTCATACTTGTGCAATGTATGGATAGCATCCCATACTACTACCCACACTAAGTACTTCTTTAGACTACCATGAATGTTCACTAGTTGGGGGCTAATCCCTCTAGTCTATTTACATCTTCAAGGCTACCAAGGAATAACCCCCTAATAGGCTATACCATGATATTATCTTACTAACATAACTAGGTTAATCTAAGCTAACTAACTTGGAAGACACACTAACATGCACGTCCAAGCTATTCTAGGAGAGGTACAAGTGTCCTATCCTAGCTACCATGAAATAGTCTTAGACCAACTAAGTCTTGCTACCCTTACAAATATACTATTGTACAAGTGTAAGCTATCTATAGGGGAGTATGATCCTCAACCCTAAGCTATCCTTAGGAGAGTATGAGTCCTCAATCCCAATCTACCATGAATAACCTAACTCAAGCTACCCTTGCCATGCATCTTACAATACAAGGTCAAGCTACCCTTAGAAGAGTATGGATCCTCAATCCTAAGCTACCCTTAGGAGAGTATAAGTCCTATATCCCAAAGCTACCACGAAATGGTCTTGGCCAAACCAAGTCAAGCTACCATGAATGCATCCTAATAATGCTAGTTCAAGCTACCCATAAGAGAGTATAAATCCTCAATCCTAGGCTACCATGACTAACTCATGCTACCCTTGACATGCATCCTACAATACTAAGCCAAACTATCCTTAGGAGAGTGTAAATCCTCAATCCCAAGCTATCCTATCTTGGTCTTATCTTACCAAGTCAAGCTACACAAGAAGGGATCATATATCACAATTTCAAGCTATTCTAGTTTAACATGCTTTGATTCATTTTAGGTTATTAAGTCAACCTAGAATCCTTCTATGTGATAGAACTTGAATCTCCTAGCATATTCATGTCTAAGTGTGTAAGAGAGAAACAATACACAAGAAAATCACCCAATATTGACTTTACCCCCAAAGACCTAACAATGATGGCTACAATCCCTTCTTTCAAGCTTAAATTCATTCTATCATGATCCATGTCTAAACTACAAGCTATTCAATCACATTCTTTACTATTAAGTGATTCTAGTCATAATTGATTCGTAAAGGTTCAATTCTAACTTTACAAGTCAAGATCCTTCCTATTCAATCAAGTCTAGTTCAATTAATGTTTAGATGATCCTAAATATGATCAATTAGTATTCAAGACATTGATTTAGGAAGATCACCTTAGAACCTTCAACTTTGCCTCTAATGGCCTAAACCCACAAAGATCACATTCCTCAATTTAGATTAGGGTTTACCATAGAAATCACATGAATTCATCATAATATCACTAAAAAAAGCTAAATCAATCATAATTTGGTGATATCCACTAGATTGGAATCATACCCAAACCCTACCTACAATGCAAGCACAACCCTAGCTAGATTTGGGTTTTTGATTTCGCGAGTGGGGAAAACTGTGGGGGATCCATGGGTGGAAGAACCCATGGATGATTAAGCTTCACATACCTTGAATCAAAGACCTAACTAAAGCTTAAATCAATGGTGACTTCGACCCTAGCTGCTGCTGCTTCTTCTTCTTCTTCTTCTTCTTCTTCTTCTTCTTCTTCTTCTTCTTCTTCTTCTTCTTCTTCTTCTTCTTCTTCTTCTTCTTCTTCTTCTTCTTCTTCTTCTTCTTCTTATGAATGAGATAATGAATTAGTTTTAGGGTGTTATTTGGTATTTAAAGGTGGTTATTTAACTACATAACCGACCCCCTAAGCCCTTAGTTAATTAACTAACTTAATTCCTAAACACCTAACTAAAACTAAAAAGTCAAAACCTGGCAGCATCCACACCCACCCATCCATGGACCGTGGATGGGTCTATTGGCCGTCCTGTGGTATCGTGGTTTGCACCTGAGGCTTGTCTTGGGAGGCCTCAACAGGCCTTGAACTGGCGTGGTCTGATCTACTGGCCATGGATGGCCATCCGTGGTTCATCAAAATTTCCAGATTTAGGGGACTATTTTTGGGTCCTCCTCAAGGACCCCTTCGGTGGTCCTTAGGGGGTTGTACCTGGAAGTTTAACCCGTAAAACCCCTATTCTAAGTACGGGAACAATTTTTACAAGTTTTAACCCTCATACGACACTTCAAAACTTTTACCAAAGGCTCTAGAACTCACTAAATTACGGGGTGTTACATTAATATTGTCTTTACACAGGTCTAAGATGAAGAATCTTCAACACCCACTTCCAATTTCTCAGAAATGGAAATCTTCAAATCTTCAAGTCTAAGGAAATATTGTCTCTCTATTCTAAGTTCTCAACTCCAACTTGAAAACTGAACAATAATGATTCTACAATGAAAACTGGATTAAACAATGATAGAATTGTACTAAGCTAAAAATTTAAACATGTATTTATAGTCGCCAAAAAATGAGTTGCGAAGGTCCATTTGGCACAATAAGTCGGTATCACCAATCCACTCGGTGATCTGCCCTTTGGTCGATTCCATCGCCTTTCTGCTTTGGCCTTCAGCATCTTCAAGTTCTGTAACTTTTGGCAATATAGCACTGCATTGTGGAACCGTTCGGCGACTCGCCGACTACTCCTTTCTATCACCGACTTGATTTTCTCCTTCAGGGCTTGGCACACTGGAACATTAGGCGAGACCATTGTAATTTGGCGACTCGCCCAATGGTTTAGGCGATCCCTAGGCCTTCTTTTCTTCGTTCTTTCAGCTGCTTTATTCCTTTTTGCTCATTAGTGTCCATGCTTTGTTCCTCAATCCAAATACCTAAAATTCAAGGATTTACATCAGTTTTTGGCACAAAATATGCATTTGAGGACACTAAATCTATTAAAATAAAGCCCTAAATGAGTCCAAATCGTGGACTCATCAACACCCCCAACTTAAACGTTTGCTTGTCCTCAAGTAAAACTCAAGTTCAGCAGTTCAAAAAGGATGTCTCAAACAGTGCTACACAAGACTCAATCATGAATTCACACAAAAAGACTCAACTTACTCATGCAAGGATCAATTGTACACTCAAAGATTCAAGTTGTGACTCACTATTATCAAAGAATCTCAAGCTCACACTACTTGCTTCAAATGCAAGTTCAAGCTCAACAAAGGTATTCAAATGCCCTCACACAAAGAATGATTCCATATTCACACATAATGGTTCAACAATTTAAATCTCCGGAATCAAATGCAACGCTCACACTCACAAAGATGAACACAATGTATGATTTCACCCATAGGTTTGCCCGTATTTTCCAGTCAACATTTGTTTCAGGTCACTCAAGATCAAAAAGGTCTTTTCAAGGCTTGTAATGGGGCTGAGTGCAAAGGTATGGTAATTTAGGCTCAGTGACTTCTATCCTCATGAAATATGGTGTTAACAACACTTTCTTTCCTCTCCTTTATCATTCTCATTCATGCTCAAAAGTTACCCATTATTCATCTTCCATGGATTGTTTGGATACCCCATTTTCTTTGCATTTTCACAACTTTATTCCACAACTTTTTCATTCTTTTTCTTTTTCATTCTTTTCTTCTTTATCTCTCTTTTTTTTGTATGGAGGGGTTCCATTTTTCTCAAAACCATGGGTCAAAGGGGACTTCCTTGCACTTCTTGATCTACCTTCTCTTTTCACCACACCCCCAACTTAGGCTTTTGGCCTAAGTTAGCTATTCAAACAAACCACAAATCATGAGGATTATAGGTAACAGATCAAGAAAGGTTACATTTTCATCAAGTTTATTCCAAGAAAAAGTTAAGGCTCAAGGGGTGCTCAAGCGGGGTTCACACACTCACAAGGTAGGCCAACAAAAAGACGTATAATGTCAAATTGTTTCACACTCTTCAAAGTTGCCTAAGATCATCTCAAGAGGTTGCCTCACTTAGTTGACCGGACTAACGGGGCAAATTCTAGGTGTCATCACACACGGTTCACGGTAAGCTCATCACACAAGGCATTGACACAAATGTCAAACAAGACTCCACACTTTCGCTAGTGTGTAATGTTCATCAGAAGAGACTCAATTCGATACTTGGCTAGTCACAACGAGATGTAAAAAGTTCACATATTGACTATGCAACTTCATTTGGCCTCATCGTAGCCGCACATTCATTTTTATTCGATTATGAGCACTATTCAAGTCATCGGTATTGATCAAAACCGATACTCAAATTGGTAAGAGAACAACCACATTCAACACAAATAAGAGGTGGCACAATTTTTTTGGAAGTGTTCAAAAATCATTTACAATTAAAAACATGGAGCCACAAGCTCAATCATCCACAAAAACAGTGTAAGACACAATTGTAGCTCAAAACCCAAATATATAAACAAAACCATAGTCACAAAAGGTCACACAAAAGGTGGACTTCACCCCAAAGCAAATAAAATTATTTTTCCTCAAATACAAACAAAATAAAATATCTAGAAGTCAAAATAAAGTAAGACATAGAGGGAGGTAAAGAAGGGACCCTGTCTACTCAGTCACTCTATCTTTCTAGGCATCAGTGCCCGATGCATCAATCTGGACTTGGGCATCGGTGCCCGGAGTCACCTCAGAAGGAATAGTAGCTACACTAGGAGCTACCATGGACGTCTCTTGTCAGCGATGTCTTGATCACTGACTGCACAATTGTCTTCTCAAGATCTGGAAAGTTTCTGTATATGCTCTTTTCCCGTATCTCTATCTGCTCCATGTCGATCTCTGTATCCGACTCATTAACTGTTGTATCCTCACTATGTACATCTCCGGTGGTAGTCGGAGGAATATCTGAAGTCTCAGGAGCATCCATATCGTCTTCTGCCTCCAACAACAAGGTGAAGTTAGTAGACTTTAGATAGTCTACGTCCTTTCTCAAATCAGCAACTTTGGCTTTCAAAGCCGTAACCTTGGAGATCTCCTCCTACCTGCTCTCACAACCTCAATTCTCGTGGTGAGAGTGTCAATAGAAGTCTGAAGGGGGGTCAGTGCAGCCAAAATAGTAGCCTCAATTATCCAGGGACAATAGCTCTCTAGTCGGGTCTCCCTCATATCTGCTGACTAGGCCAGGTGCCCCATCTTCAAGATCATCGCCTTTGTAATACTGGCTGGCTGGGAGGAGGTAGAGGTACTCAGGGCCTGTGAAGAAGAAGAGGGAGAAGATGTACCTGAAGGCCCGGAGGCCAGAGTAAGCAATGGTGCCTCTGCAGATTTAGAATCAACATCAACCCTCCGGAGAAGTAACTGTCGGAGCTGCTCTCCTCCTGTTAGCCTCATCTCATATGTACTCGGCCTCAATGCGCGGTATATCAGTGGAGAAAGCCGGGGTAACCTCAATATCCCTAGCATCATCTCGGGGCACTCTAACTCACCGGTATAACTCCGTGATCAAGACTGAGAACGGTAAGGAAGTCTGCCTCTGCTTGGCCCTCATGGCCATCTCCTGCTCAATAAGGAGTCCTAGGTCGATGCTCCTCTGGGATATGATAGCTCCAAGGCAGGCTGCCTTAGAATGGCGCAGGATGGATTCGTTCTGGGATGGCATTATGGTACTGCTAATGAAGCCAAACCAGAAACTAACAGCAATACTCAAATCCTCTCTTCTCTATGGGGAACCTGCCTTGATCCACCTCGGGGTGGAATCGGAAATCAATGGGGCCAACCAGCCCTTCAGGTCATCCAAAGACTGAGCTACATGTAATCATTTGTAGGGATGTGTAGAATGTAGCGCTCTACCCAAAACAGTGTTGATGTGCTCACTATCGCATCCGACTTCCTTTCCCCATACCATGACCAACTTAACCAGTTTGAACTCGCTTGCCTTCTTCTTGCTCTTTGGAACAAAGTCACCATAGGCTGTATAGAACTATCAGACCCATGAAGGAATGTAGGGGACTCGGGCCATGGTGAACTGATCAAACCAGTGGAAGTGGAGAGTGTCCCTCACATCAGAGTATTTGCCCTCAAGGCCCTCTGTAGATAATAACTTCTCCTCGAGAATAGTTCGCAGTCCCTCACCCTTCAACCAATTAAGAAGCTTTGGAGGAGGGATGACTGGTGGCACATGAGCCATAGGAGGTGCTGAGGCCGATAATGAACCTGCTGGGGTGGAAGCTGAGGGGACTCTGCCAGAGTTAGTGTGAGATCTAACCCTGAGTGCTCAGCCCTCCGGGACTGTAAGGGTTTGTCATTCTCAAGCTCAAATAAAGTAGCCTGGGAGCCAGTAGTAACCCTGTCAGATGTGGGCCTCTTTCACTTGCCTTTGTCTCCCGGTAGAAGCTCTTGCCTTCCCTTCTTTGGAAGATTTGACCCCCCCCTCGTTGATTGTGATACCCCGTGCTCTTTTTCGGTGTGGCATGTCTATGTTGGTCCTTACCATGTCTGCAAAAACATTGGAAAAAGTGAGAAACACTTCAAGCAAAATCACAGAAAAACAGTTGCAGATAGACTCACCGAACCGGTCGGCGAGTTGCCGAATTGCTTTGGCGAGCTAGATCGGGCTCGCCGAAAAGATTGGCTTAAAATTCTCAAAAAAATTTGGCATGTCGGCAATGGAGGCCTTTTGGCGAATCGTCGACAACATTCGGCGAGCAAGGATTAGCTCACCGAAATTTACAGTGCCTTCGGCGACCTCAGGCTTCTCGCCGAAATTTGTAGAACCAAACTACTCATTTAGCATAATATTAAAGGTGAGATGGGGACCTTTGGCGAACCACCGAGTGGTTCGGCGTACTCGACAGCTCGCCAAATGACCTAACGTGCCTACTTTCAACCCACTTTCTTGAATTAAACCCCACAACCCCAGAAAAAAAATCAAAGCATGCATTTATCAAATTAAAGCAAGACCCATTACACCCATTACCCCGGGATACTCAGACTTCTCCCGATTCTGCCAAATTTGGCCATTTGATAACTTTTTCCCTTAAGAATGACGTTAACCGCTCAATCATTGGGAAAATACGTCATTTGGCACAACTATGGGTTACTTAGAATTCACCCAACTAGACCCAACAACATGAAAGCACAACCCCACAAATTTTAACCAATTTTAAGGCACAAAATTTATGGGAATTCACTATTATGAACACTACAGACAAGGTTTTCGAATTAAAACAGGCTTTCAAACAAACTATCACTATCAGAGAGACCCAACACACTTCAACACGATAAAATCATTTGCATAGGATTACAAATTCTCAAAAATAAACTCGGGGTTCGGAAAACCAACCTTTGATGTCGATTAATAAATATTGAAATGCTAGGCGGCAAAGTAATCCCAATCCGAGCACAAATCAATGACTAAAATACTTTAGAGATGCAAAAATATTGAAAATACTAAGCAGGTGTGATTTTTGAAAGATTAAAAATGGGGGAAAGTGAAAGAGTTTGAAAGTTTAAACCTTTACCCTTTAAAAACTGTCCTGTTCTCACCCATTCGGCGACATTAGTCTTACTCACCGACCCACTGAGCGACACGTCGAGTGGTCACTTTCCTCGTCGAGTTTTACAGGACCTCCATTTGATGTGGGGGTGATGTTTAGAATTTCTCTATTCATGTAATCAACGACACAACTTCCAGTAAGAGTGTCTACGATCGTGTGATAGTATAGTAACCCAACCAAGGGTTGGGGTCGTGTCCCAAGGGAGTGGTCTTGAGAATTAATAGAAAAATAAAATTTAGTTCTAACTAGTCGTAGCTAAAGACATTAATGATTAAAAACATTGTAAATTAAAGGGGGGGATACAAAAGTGTCAAATATCAATTTGGGGTTTTTTTCCCACAAGTATATCAAAAACAACAAAAATAACAACGAAATCAAGTATGGGGAAGAGTTCTTGGGGTGTGACCGCAATACAAGTTGAGATAAATAGTTGGGTACATGCTTTCGATAGGAAATTTTCAAGATAATAGTGACTAGGCTAAGATTTAGATGGAAATAAGTTCCCTCTCGGGCAACTTACCCCGTTTCAAATGCATTCCTCTTGGACACCCATTTTCCGAATGAAGACCAGCCTACGCCTTACCCCACTCACTCTCTCGAGCTGAGTGTTAGGATATGGGACTAGGGATCACCCTCTCGGGCTGAATCTCATGTCGACCCACTCCTTAGGCCATCAGTCTAGTGGTCTTAGTTTTGCAACCTCCCTCTCGGGCAAGCCAAAAACACATGGGTGTCTTTGTATTTGCAACTACAAACCCATTAAATTAAACCACAACCACTAGGTGAAATCACCATTAAAATACATCTAACCTATCATCAAGCAAAACCCAACAATAATATCAACACATATTTGCTAAATCACACCCCAAGAATGGGGTTTTTTAGCCACATATCAAGAGATAGAAATTTATACCTTCAATGATGTTGAAATCAAATGGGTATAGAGAAATAAGTCTTGATTTGAGCAAAGAAGGAAGAATCCAAGAGATCCACTTCCAAATTGAAAGAGGTGAAACCCTTTTCTTCTTCAAGTCTCCAAACCCTTACAAACTTGAGATAAAAAGTACTAAAATTATATTCTAAATTTGATACTAAAAATTGATACTAAAGTCTCCTTCTAAAATATGATTAAATCCAATCACTCTCAACGAGTATTTATAGTTTTTAAAAATCTGTGCTGCAATGGATCACTCGGTGACATTAGTCGGAATCGCCGATCAACTCGGCGATTCACCCTTTGGTGTAGTTCATCGCCGTCTTGCACCATCCTTCGGCATCGCATGCTCTGGGTCATTAGGCGACATAGTACTGCTTCGCGGGCCTTCTCGGAGATGCGCCGACTGCTCTCTTTTTATGCCAACTTGATCCTTTCTTCAGAGCTCAGCATACTGGAACAAAAGGCGAAGTGAGACCCTTTGGCGATTCGCCAAGTGAACTCGGCGATCCTCAGGCCTTCATTTTCTCATTCTTTTCAGCCTTTTCGTTCCTTTTTGTGAAGTAGTGTCCATGCATTCCTTCAAACTTCAAATACCTGAAACTTAAAGGTTTTCATCAGATATTGAGATAATATAAGCATTTGAGGACACAATATCTATTAAAATATAGCCCTAAATGAGTCCAATTTGTGGACTCATCAACACCCCCAACTTAAACTTTTGCTTGCCCTCAAGCAAGCTCAATTTCAGTCGTTCAAAATGGATTTCTAAAATTGTGCTACACAAGACTCAATCATGAACATACACAACAAGACTCAGACTACTTATGCAAAGATCAATTGTGTACTCAAAGATTCAAGTTGTGACACACCAATATAAAAAATTCTCATGCTCGCAATACTTGCTACTAATGCAAGTTCAAGCTCAACAAAAGTATCCACACAAAGAATGATTCCATATTTATACACAGAGGCTAATCAATTTAAGAACAGGAATCAGATGCAACGCTCACTCTTAAAAAAGAAGAACACAATGCATGATTTCACCCATAGGTTTGCCCTTATTTTCCAATCGACTTTCAGTTCGGCTTACTCAAGATAAAAAAAGGTCTTTTCAAGGCTTGTAATGGGGCTGAGTGCAAAGGTATGGTCATTTTAGGCTCAGTGACTTCTTCATCCTCATGAGATGTGGTGTTCTCAAGACATCCTTTTCCTTTACCTCGTCACTTTTTCTTCCAGTGCTTCTAAGTCATCCTTTCATTCACTCTCCATGTATTGCTTGGATACCCAACTCCTTTTGCACCTTTATTAAAAAATAATATAAATATAATCAAATTTTTTTAGAAGGGTTTCCATTATTTTTTGCAATACCATGCGCTAGAGAGACTTTTTCTTGCACTTCTTGACTTTTCCTTTTCCTTTTCACCACACCCCCAACTTAGGCTTTTGACCTAAGTTGGTTATTCACTAAACCACAAATAAAGAGGATTATAGGTAGTGGGTTAAGTAAGGTCTAGGTTCATCAAGTTTCTTCCAAAGAAAGGTAAGGCTCAAGGGGTGTTCAAAAGAGTTTCACACGCTCATGGGTAGGCCACAAAAGAGGTATATGTCAAATTTGGCTCACACTCTTTAAAATTGCCTAAGATCATCTCAAGGGTACACCTTTCTAAATCAATCAGACTAACGGGGCAAATTCTAGGTTTATTCATGCATAGTTCAAAGTAAGCTAACCACACAAGGCATCGACACTTAAGTCAAACAAGACTACACACTTTCCCTAGTGTGCAACAGTCATTACAAGAGAATCAATTCGATAAATGGCTAATCACAACAAGATGCAAAGAGTTCACATATTGTCTATGCAACTTCATTTGGTCTCGTCGTAGCTACACATATATGTTTGTTCTATTGGGAGCTTTATTCAAGTCATCAGTATTGATCGGAACTGAGACTTAAATTTTGCAAAAGAGTAGTCATTTTCAACACAAGCGGTGGCGAAATTTTTTGAAAAACAAATTTTTTTCGGAAGGGTCAAAATGCATCAATTAAAATCAAAATAAGGAGCCATGAGCTTAAACATCCACGAAAGGCAATATGTAACACAATTAAAAACAAAACAACCCAAATGTGAAGACAACACGAACATCAATAGCAAGCAAACAAGATGGGCCTCACCCCACCACAAATAAATGTGTTTGTCCTCAAATGCAAATGATGAATATCCAACAATGAAAATAAAGAAAGATAGAAAGAGGGGTAAAGAGGGGATCCTATCTACACGCTTGCTCCATTTGTCAGGGCATCATTGCTCGATGCATTAGCCTGAAGTTTGACACTGGCCCCTGGATTTTCATTCTGGTTCTCATTGTGTTCATTTGTCCTAATTTCTGCAGCGATGTTAGCCTAAGGAGTGGGTCGACATGAGGTTCAGCCCGAGAGAGTGAACCCTAGTCCCACATCCTAACACTCAGCTCGAGAGAGTGAGTGGGGTAAGGCGTAGGCTGGTCTTCATGCAGCAAGTGGGTGTCTGAGAGAAACCCATTTGAAACGGAGTAAGTTGCTCGAGAGAGAATTTATTTCAAAGTAAGGCTTAGCCTAGTCACTATTACTCTACAAAATTTCTATCGAAAGCACGTACCCAATATTGTAGATTAACCCGTATTCCAATCACATCCCAGGAATCCCCTCTCATCCCAAGAATCCCCTCTCATTATTTAGAAATCTTTGTTTATTTTGCTCTTTTTACTTACTAGTGACAAAACCCCCCATTGTTAATTGACAAGATGGTGTCCCCCCTTTAATTTACAATGTTTTTTATCGTTAGTGTATAGCTACGACTAGTTTGAAAAAAAATTATTTTTCTATTAATTCTCAAAACCACTCCCTTGGGACACGACCCTAACCCTTGGTTGGGTTACTATACTATTGCACGATCATAGACACTTGCATCGGAAGTTGTGTTGTTGATTACGCAAAACATCAAAATGGCACCGCTATCGGGGAGTGGTGTTACTTGAGAATTTTTAGTTTAATAAAACTTTTGTTCTTCTTAGTTGTAGTCTACTTACCTAATTTTTAGTTTGTTTGATTGGTTTGTGAATATTTCAGAAAGCATGAGTGTTAATGGTAGCAACGGTAGCCAGGTAGGCCACCAAGACGACATCGGAAATCTCAACGATGTCCAAGAGCCCAACATCAATGGCCCCCATCTCATGAGAGGTGTGAGAGATATCCGTTTACCCCCAGCCAAGGGAAATGCAGTGTTCCACATAACTAGCACCATGTTGCAACCCTTGCAACTGAAGGGACTCTTTAGCGGACTGTCTCATGAGGACCCTCACGAGCATCTTCAAAATTTTGTAGATGTGTGTGGACCATTCTCGTTCAAAAACGTATCTCAGGAGTCGGTCTGGTTGAGGCTATTCCCTTTCTCGTTGATGGGAGAGGCTTGCAAGTGGCTAGTCGAGCTACCACGTGAATCCATCACTTCTTGGGAGGAGTTGGTAACCACATTTCAAGTGCGATTTTCCCTCCCTCAAAGATGATATCACTGCGGGATAGCATCCAGAGCTTCAAACGTCTAGAAGGAGAGCCTCTGCACAAAACCTGTCTACGATTCAAAAAGTTGGTGCTCCAATGCCCAACCCATGGTTTGCCTGATAACGTGCTACTTCAATACTTCTACCGGAGTTTAGACTCGGTGAACAAAGATGCTGCTAACCAACTGTCGCCGGGAGGCTTAATGCAGCAGTCGTATCAGTAGTAGCCCAACTTTTAGATGGTATGACAACCATCAACACATCATGGTACACTCGTGAGGACCAAGTCTCCCCTCTCACTTTCAAGCTATCCAAGGAGCAGATTGAAAAAGATAATGAGGGAGATCAGAACATGGCCAAAATCATGATGAAACTTGATATTTTATCCAAAAAAGTCATGGGGGCCGGTGCTCGTGGTGTCAATGATGTGGGGGTCGGGGGTGCTAATCCTGAGGATATAAATTTGAAGCCTTGTATAACGAGGAGATACATTTTCTAGCCAACCAGGGGGGTGGCTACCACTCAAATTACCCAAGGTAGGGTGGTAACCAAGGTTGGGCTAGAGACGAAGGTTGGAAGGACTAGGATCGTGAATTGAGGGACCGAAATCCAAATTGGATAGATACGTGTCCCCCCATGAGAGCCAGAATCCATAGGATTTGGACGGTGGCAGGTTTGAGGATATGCTCTCGCGCATCCTCAACATAGTTGAAGGATCAGACAAAATGCTAAAAGGCATGAAAGAAGATGTGTGCACCCTTAGCCAGACTGTTACCTCTCATTCAGTTTCAATCAAGCAGTTAGAGACCCAGATGGGTCACATCTCATCTGACCTAAATCTGAGATAGCCAGGGGGTTTGCCGAGTGATACCATGGTTACCCCAAGAATGAGGCTTAAATGTGAACTTGCGTCGTGCCACGACGTTAACTAAGGCGTTGTTTGGGAGGCAACCCAAAACCCTTGTTGTTACTTCTATCTTGTCTTTGATAAAATAATGGTGTGTTGTGTGGGAGTTGAATGAGAAGTACAGATTGGCAAACGGAAGACCCAGTTGGCGAATCACCGAAAGGTTCAGCGACCCCGACGCACTCCGCCATTTGATCCAACCCAGTTTGGGTCTGGATTTGTAAAACCCAGCAGACTCAATGAAATCATTGGCGAGTCGTTGAGTATAACGGCGATTCTGTAGAACGCCATTTGGATTTTCATCTTGATTGAAGGTCCTGTAAAAGTCGGTGAGACAAGTGACAACTCAGTGAATCGCCAACAGGTTCAGCGATTGGGACTAACGTCGCCAAATGGACAAAAACTGGATGGTATTTCAACCAAAGGTTTAAAAAGTTCTAACTTCATTTTCTTTCCATCACATTTTCACCTTCCCAAACGCACACATGCACTCCTGTTTTACAATTATTGCACTTTTGGAGTATTTTGGTTCATTGATTTGTGCGCGGATTTGGATTACATTGTCGTCTAGCTTTTAGTAGCATTTTAATCAGTACCAAAGGTTAGCTTCTCAATACCCGTAATTATTTTATCAGCATTGTACTCATTTGCAAACTCTTTGTTATTGGTAAAATCTGTTGAACCTCCCTAATTTGATAGAATTGGTTAATTGGCGATTGTTATTCAATAATCTTCCTTAAACTGTCGAAACCTTGTTCTCCGATGTATCTAGTTGAGTTAATGTGCGATGGGTGGTATTCGTGTGTTATGGGTATTGGTTAAATTTGTGCTATTTGTGCTTAAATTGTATTTTTGGGGGTTGTGGGGCCAATTTCAAAAAGTTGGGTCAAAAGTAGGAACGATGGGTGACTTGGTGAGCTGTGACGAGCTCACTGAACGACTCTGCAGCTCGCCTAAGTACCCCATCTCGCCCTTACTATCATGCTTCATTTGTTGTGGCTGCTGTAACTTTTGGCGAGAAGCACGGGATCGCCAAGTGTACTCGGTGACTCACCAAATGTCATCTTAATCGCCCTTTGTCTGCACTGTGACCTTCAGCGGATTGTCTGTGGCTCACCGAATGGACTATCTAATCCTTCTGCAGCTTAAAGTCTTTGTTTTGGTTGTCAAATATGTTCTAACATTATCTCAAGACTTTGCAGACATGGCCAGACCAAAAGTTACAGGAAGATATATGCCACCCAGACTCATAAGAGAACAACAGTTCAGAAGAACTGAAAGGAGCGACAACAAGACAGCCAGTTTGAGGAGGAGATTTCCCATTGACCCTAATGTCCCTTCGTGGGATCGAGGGTTCAGCAATGCGATACACGCCTTTGTGGTAGCTCAGGAGTTGGACAATACGATCAAGGCTAATATTGCTGCTGAAGCAGAGCGAAAAGAAAAAGAGAACCAGAAGCAGAATAACAACACTCCAGGAACTGATTCCCTGGCAGATGGAGCGACTGCTTAGTCAGGATCCCCTCTTTACCTCCCTCTCTGTCTTTCTTCATTTTACCTTTCTGGATATTCTGTGTT
>JAJOOS010011616.1:0-13190 GCA_029582725.1 Solanum chiquidenum | reverse complement strand
CCTATCAGCAAGCAAGACCCAACAATAATATCAACACATATTTGCTAAATCACACCCCAAAGAATGGAGTTTTTTAGCCACACATCAAGAGATAGAAATTTATACCTTCAATGATGTTGAAATCAAATAGGTATAGAGAAATAAGTCTTGATTTGCAAAGAAGGAAGAATCCAAGAGACCCACTTCCAATTGAAGGAGGTGAAACCCTTTTCTTCTTCAAGTCTTCAAACCCTTACAAACTTGAGAGTAAAATAAAAATAGTACTAAATCCAAAATCTGATAGAAAATATAATACTAAAAAATCTCTTGCTAAGCTATAACTCTCAACGAGTATTTATAGTTTTCAAAAATCTGTGCTGCAGCAGATCACTCAGTGACATTAGTCGGAATCACCGAATGAATCGATGATTCGCCTTTTGGTGTAGTTCATCGCCGTCTTGCATCATCCTTCAGCATCGTCGTGCTCTGGGTCATTTGGTGACATAGTACTGCTTCACGGACCTTCTCGGTGACACGCCGACTGCTCTATTTTTCCGCCGACTTGATCCTTTCCTTCAGGGCTCAGCACACTGGAACAAAAGGCGAAGTGGGACTCTTCGGCGATTCGCCAAGTGAACTCGGCGATCTTCAGGCCTTCATTTTCTTGTTCTTTTCAGCCTTTTCGTTCTTTTTTGCAAAGTAGTGTCCATGCTTTCCTTCAAACTTCAAATACCTAAAACTTAAAGGTTTTCATCAGATATTGAGGTAAAATAGGCATTTGAGGACACAATTTCTATTAAAATATAGCTCTAAATGAGTCCAATCTGTGGACTAATCAACACTCCCAACTTAAACTTTTGCTTGTCCTCAAGCAAACTCAAGTTCAGCTGTTCAAACAGGGTATCCCAAACAGTGCTACATAAGACTCAATCATGAATGTACACAACAAGAGTTCAAACTACTTATGCTAAGATTCAATTGTGTACTCAAAGATTCAAGTTGTGACACACCAATACCAAAGATTCTCATGCTCACAATACTTGCTATTAATGCAAGTTCAAGCTCAACAAAAGTATCTAAATGCCCTCACACAAAGAATGATTCCATATTCGCACACAAGAGTTAATCAATTTTAGACCAGGAATCAGATGCAATGCTCACACTCAAAAAGAGGAACACAATGCATGTTTTCACCTATAAGTTTGCCCTTATTTTCCAATCGACTTTCGATTCGGCTTACTCAAGATCAAAAAGGTCTTTTCAAGGCTTGTAATGGGGATGAGTGCATAGGTCTGGTCATTTAGGCTCAGTGACTTCTTCATCCTCATGAGATGTGGTGTTCTCAAAACGTCCTTTTTCCTTCCCTTATCACTTTTTCTTCTAGTGCTTCTAAGTCATCCTTTCATTCACTCTCCATGTATTGCTTAGAAACCCAACTCCTTTTGTATCTTTATTCAAAAGTTATATACATTTTTTTTATTAGAAGGGTTTCCATTTTATTTTGCAACACCATGGGTTGGAGAGACTTTTTCTTGCACTTCTTGACTTTTCCTTTTCCTTTTCACCACACCCCCAATTTAGGCTTTTGGCATAAGTTGGCTATTCACTAAATCACAAATCACGAGGATTATAGGTAGTGGGTCAAGTAAGTTCTAGGGTTCATCAAGTTTCTTCCAAAGAAAGGTAAGGTTCAAGGGGTGTTCAAAAGAGTTTCATACGCTCACGAGTAGGTCAAAAAAGAGGTATATGTCCAATTTGTCTCACACTCTTTAAAGTTGCCTAAGATAATATCAAGAGGATACCTTTCTAAATCAATCAAACTAACGGGGAAAATTTTGGGTTTATTCATGCATGGTTCAGAGTAAGCTAATCACACAAGGCATCGACACTTAAGTGAAACAAGACTACACACTCTCGCTAGTGTGCAATAGTCATTACAAGAGAATCAATTCGATAAATGGCTAATCACAACAAGATGCAATGAGTTCACATATTGTCTATTCAACTTCATTTGGTCTCGTCGTAGCCGCACATTCATATTCGTTCGATTGAGAGCACTATTCAAGTCATCAATATTAATCAGAACCGAGACTTAAATTTTGCAAAAGAACAACCACTTTCAGCACAAGCGGTGGTGAACATTTTTTCTGAAGGGTAAAAATTTGCATCAATTAAAATAAAAAAGAAAAGCCATGAGCTCAAACATCCACAACAGGTAATATATAAAAAGAAACAGACACCCCAAATATAAAAAACACGAATCACAAATAGCACACAAAGGTGGGCCTTACCCTACCACAAATAAAAAACAATTTGTCCTTAAATTCCATTAAAAATGTTCAACAGTAAAAATAAGTAGGACAAATAGGGAGGTAAAGAAGTGATCCTGGCTATGCAGTTTCTCCATCTGTCAGGCGACATGGTTCTTCTGCGACTTTTGGGTGTAGACCTTCCAAAATGTTAGCATTGAAAAGAAGGCGAGGTTGGGACGTTAAGCGAGTCATTGAGTAATTCAGCAAGCTCTCCACATCATCGCTAAACAACCCAACACGCTTATTTTCAACCAATTTCTCAAATGCTTCACAGCCACCTTATTTCAGCTTTACTCAAGTGTCGTCCACTTCCTGCGTATTCAGTGATATCAGTTTGAATTGCCAATAAGTTGTCGTGTCGCCGAGCAATCACCTGTTTTTCTAAGTTTTACAAAACGTTCCAGTAAACCTGGGAGTTTAAACGGCGGTCACCATCACGATCGCCAACAAATTCGGTGAAGCGCCACTCAATTCACATGCTCACCGAGTTTTACAGTCTTCAACTTTGGAAATAATTGGAATCAAAAGGCGAATAGAGTCGAGTTCGTCGACCTCTTTCGCGACTCGCCATTTGGATTTGTTGCTTTTCACCGTGCACTTTTCGAGCACTTTTCACATTTCAACCTACACCACAACACATCATTATTTTACCAGTACGTACATATAAAATATTAAGGGGTTTTGGGTTGCCTCCCAAATAACGCCTTAGTTAACGTCGCGGCATGACGCAAGTCAACAACTATTCTTCATTTTAAGAGTCGCCCATGTTGTAATAAGGCGAGTCCTCATCGAATGGTGGGTAATGACCTGATATCAAATGGCCAATTTGAGCATCCTATAGCTGAATAGTCATGGAACGAGAGGCTGACGCTTTGTTTAGCATTTTGATGTTCTTCATCATCTCATTCAACATTTTCTCATGTGCCTCAATTTTTTGTTGAATGAGTGGCAGAGCTTTATCATCCTGCACAGTTCTTTGCTTCTTCCCATGTTTACACTCTCGAAGGGAGGAGTGCTTTTCTTTTCCATTGGCTTGTACTTCCAATTCCGTGACTCGGGTGGATAGAACATCCAACTGGGTGACTAGTACGTCCCACTCCTGCTTTCTTTTTGCTTCTTTGTTGGCTTCTACCATGCCATCAAGAAGTTTTGCCACAACTTCATAGGGATGGTGTAGCATACCACCCTCAGTGAGTTGATCAACTATACTTCTATTTATGGATCCTAGACCACTATAGAAGCACTCCAGTTGTCCCTTCTCCGTCATCCCGTGGGATGGGCATGGTTGTAGCACTGCTTGAAACTTTAGCCACATTTCCGAAATTGTTTCATCCCCTACCTGTTTAAATGTCAGGAGGTTATCCATGAGATTCAATAGTTTCAGAATGTGATGATCTGTGTGATATCCATAATGATTTTTCATCCCTAGTTCCTGTTCTGATATTCAAACTAGTAAAACAAAACTACAATTTAGAGTAGTGCAACTAAAACTAGGAAGAATCAAAAATTCTACTTAATCTAAGAATTCTCAAGTAACACCACTCCCCGGCAGCGACGCCATTTTGATGTTTTGCGTATTCGTAATCAATGAGACAACTTCCAATACAAGTGTCTACAAATTATGCAATAGTATAGTAACCCAACCAAGGGTTGGGGTCGTGTCTCAAATGAGCGGTTCTGAGAATTAATAAAAAATAAAATCTAGTTCTAACTAGTCGTAGCTAAATACATTATCGATGGAAAACATTGTAAAATAAAGGGGGACACAAAACTGTCAAATATCAATTTGGGGTTTTTTGTCACTAGTAAGTAAAAACAACAAAGAAATCAAGTATGGGGAAGAGTTCTTGGGGTATGACCGCAATACAAGTTGAGATAAATAGTTGGGTACATGCTTTCGATAGGAAATTTGCAAGATAATAGTGACTAGGCTAAACTTTAGATGGAAATAAGTTCCCTCTCGGGCAACTTACCCCGTTTTAAATGTGTTCCTCTCGGACACCCATTTGCCGTATGAAGACCAGCCTACGCCTTACCCCACTCACTCTCTTGATCTGAGTGTTAGGATATGGGACTAGGGCTCACCCTTTCAAGATAAATCTCATGTCGACCCGCTCTTTAGGCCATCAATCTAGTGGTCTTGGTTTCGCGACCCCTCTCTCGGGCAAGCTGAAAACACATGTGTGGCTTTGTATTTGCAACTACAAACCCATTAAATTAAACCACAACCACTAGGTGAAATCGCCATTAAAATACATTTAACCTATCAGCAAGCAAGACCCAACAATAATATCAACACATATTTGCTAAATCACACCCCAAAGAATGGAGTTTTTTAGCCACACATCAAGAGATAGAAATTTATACCTTCAATGATGTTGAAATCAAATAGGTATAGAGAAATAAGTCTTGATTTGCAAAGAAGGAAGAATCCAAGAGACCCACTTCCAAATTGAAGGAGGTGAAACCCTTTTCTTCTTCAAGTCTTCAAACCCTTACAAACTTGAGAGTAAAATAAAAATAGTACTAAATCCAAAATCTGATAGAAAATATAATACTAAAAAATCTCTTGCTAAGCTATAACTCTCAACGAGTATTTATAGTTTTCAAAAATCTGTGCTGCAGCGGATCACTCGGCGATATTAGTCGGAATCACCGAATGACTCGGCGATTCGCCCTTTGATGTAGTTCATCGCCGTCTTGCATCATCCTTCAGAATCATCGTGCTCTGGATCATGGGGCGACATAGTACTACTCCGTGGATATTCTTAGCGACGCGCCGACTGCTCTCTTTTTCCGTCGACTTGATCCTTTCCTTCAGGGATCAACACACTTGAACCAAAGGTGAAGTGGGACTCTTCGGAGATTCGCCAATGAACTCAACGATCTTCAGGCCTTAATTTTCTTGTTCTTTTCAGCCGTTTTATTCTTTTTTGCAAAGTAGTGTCCATGATTTCCTTCAAACTTCAAAAACCTGAAACTTAAAGGTTTTCATCAGATATTGAGGTAAAATAGGCATTTGAGGACACAATTTATATTAAAATATACCCCTAAATGAGTTGAATCTGTGGACTCATTAGTGAGTCCTCATAGCATTCGAGGATTTTACCACTATTTTCCTTATGTTCTTTTCATTTTATGTTTTGAACATTATTGTATGAACTGTGTTCCAATATTCTATTGTATTAGATTCTTTTTAAGACAACTGTATTAGACTTCAGTTTTATTTTATAAAGACTTTCCCTATGTTTGAAATGCAGTAAATCTTATCGATTTTCTATTATCTTGACTATGAAAGCTAAGTGGCTTATATGAGGCCTCTCGGGGTCTTGTATGCCATGTTACATCTAAGGGGTACCCCTGGGTCGTGACAAACTTTGTATTAGAGCACAAGATTAAGAATGGTTCTAGGATGTCTCAAAACCATGTCAAGTAGAGTCTTGTTCATGAGTGTGAAGCGCACCACATTTATGAATGAGAGGCAACAAAATGTTTAGGAAATTTTACTTCTTCATTACTCTAAATCGTGCGATAGAGTTTAGCTCTATAAGGTCTCTCTCAATGGTCTACAAGATATGACTACTCAAAGAGCTTTCGCTAGAATGAATGAGGGAGAAAATATTGGTCAAGGAGCTCCTCAAACTCCGATTGACCCTTTGGCCGAGCAAGTGACTAATACGGAGTTTAGGACTGCTTTTCAAGTTTTGGCTCAAGCCGTGACATCCCAAGACAATAGAGAGGTTGTGGTCCCCGTGAACCCAAATGTGGGTACGACGACATCTAGAGTGAGGGACTTCACTAGGATGAATCCTCCGGAATTCTATAGTTCTAATGTTGAGAAAGATCCTCAAGAGTTCATTGATGAGGTTTACAAGGTGTTGACTATTATGGGAGTGACTCCGGTGGAAAAGGCGGAATTGGCCACTTATCAACTTAAAGGTGTGGCTCAAATTTGGTTTAACCAATGGGAGGAAGCAAGATCGGTAGATGCCCTAGAGTGGGAAAGGTTCAAGTCTACCTTCATTGATAGGTTCTTCCCTCTTGAGATGAGGGAGGAAAAAATGCTTGAGTTTATTAATCTCCGACAAGGGAACATGATTGTGAAAGAATATGCTTTGATGTTCACACAATTGTCAAAGTATACTCCTTCTATTGTTGCCGACTCTCTGGAAATGATGAGCAAGTTCATTTTGGGTGTGTCTAAATTGGTAGTGAAAATGTCGTACGACTATACTAGCCCATGATATGGATATTTATCGTGTCATGGTTCATGCCCAACAAATTGAAGAAGAGAAACTTAAGGAGAAGTCTAGGGAGACAAAGAGAGCTAGAACCGATGATGCTAATTTCTCTCATGCAAGGTCTGATGGACATGGTCGTCCTATATTTATACAAAGGCTTTTCGGGCAATGTTCCTCCAATGCTCCTAAGTTCAACAAAGAGAGGGTGTTTAACCCTAAGCCTCAAGGAGGAAATGGTAGTGGGTATTCATTGCCAGATTGTGCTAAATATGGAAGAAAACATGAAGGTAAATGTCTAGCGGGTTCCAATGCTTGTTTTGGTTGTGGAAAGATGGACCACAAGATAAGATATTGTCCTTCAATTGTTAAGAATGAGGGAGATAGTCTTCGTAGGGATCAACCCTATCCCTCATCCGGTCCAACTGGTTCGGGTTCGAATGATCCTAAGCAAAATAGGTTTTATGCACTTCAGACTCGTAGTGAACAAGAAGATTCTTCCGATATGGTTACCAATTTGTTGAAACTATTTCAACATGATGTTTATGCTTTACTTGATCCCGGTGCTAGTTTGTCTTTTATGACGCCATATGTGGCTATGAGGTTTGATATACTTTTTGATGTGTTGTTAGATTTTTTTTCTGTCTCTACTACTGTTGGTGATTCTATTGTGGCTAAGAGGGTCTGTAGAAAGTGTCCCGTCTCCTTGTCCCGTACAGTTACTCTTGTTGATTTAGTAGAGCTTGATATGCTATATTTTGATGTTATCCTTGATATGGATTGACTGCACTCTTGTTATGCTTCTATTGATTGTAGAACTCGTGTAGTCAAGTTTCAGTTCACGAATGAGGCTATCCTAGAGTGGAAGGGGGGAATTCTATGCATAAGAGTTAGTTTATCTCTTGTATTAAAGTAATGAGGATGATTTCTAAGGGTTGCAAGTACCATCTAGTTAGAGTGATGGATATGGATTCTAAAACTCCTACTCTTGAATCAGTCCCCATTGTTATTGAGTTTCCGGAAGTGTTCCTAGATGATCTACCTTGTATTTCTCCAAAAAGGGAAATAGACTTCGATATTGACCTTCTCTGAGATACCCAATCTATATTTATTCCTCCTTACCAAATGACTCCGTTGGAACTTAAGGAATTAAATGAGCAATTGAAAGATTTGTTGGATAAGGGTTTCATCTGACCGAGATTCTCTCCATGGGGTGCTCCAGTTTTGTTTGTTAAAGACAAGATGATCGTTTTGACCAACTCCAAGGAGCGAGTTACTTTTCCAAGATTGATCTTAGGTCAGGTTATCACCAATTGAGGGTGAAGGAAAATGATATTCTGAAGATAGCCTTTCAAACTTGGTATGGTCATTATGAGTTTTTGGTGATGTCATTTGGTTTGACTAATGCTCCGGCGACATTTATGGATTTGATGAATAAGGTGTTTAGACAATACCTTGATATGTTCGTAATTATTTTCATTGATGACATATTGATTTATTCTCAGAAATGAGGATGATCATATCAATCATTTGAGGATTGTGTTGCAAATTCTCAAGGATTAACAACTCTTTGTGAAATTTAGTAAATGTGAGTTTTGGCTAAGGTCCGTAGCTTTTCTTGGTCATATTGTTTCAAATAAGGGTATTGAGGTAGATCCTAATAAGACAGATGCGATCAAAAGTTGGCCTAGACCTCTAACCGCTTTGGATATTAGGAGTTTCTTGGGCTTTGCTGGTTACTACAAAAGGTTTGTAGATGGTTTTTTTTCCCATTGCCTCTCTATTGACAGCTTTGACTCAAAAGTAGGCCAAGTTCATATGGTCTGAAACATGTGAGAAGAGTTTTAAGGAATTGAAAGACAGACGTACTTCCGCTCCGGTGTTGACTTTACCAAAAGGGACAAATGATTTTGTTTTCTATTGTGATGCCTCAAGAATTGGGTTAGGATGTGTGCTAATGCAAAATGGGAAGGTTATTGCCTATGCTTCAAGGCAACTTAAGGTTCAAGAGAAGAATTATCCTACCCATGATCTGGAACTGGCAACAGTTGTGCTTGCCTTAAAGATTTGAAGGCACTATTTGTATGGTGTTCATGTATATGTTTTCACCGACCATAAGAGTCTACAATATGTGCTTAATCAGAAAGAACTTAATCTTTTCCAAAAAAAATGGCTTGAGTTACTTAAAGATTATGATATGAGTGTTCTCTATCACCCCGGTAAGGCAAATTTGGTGGCAGATGCTTTTAGTTGATTATCAATGGGTAGTGTTTCCCATATAGAAGAGGGTAAAAGAGAATTGGTATGAGATGTATATAGATTGGATTGATTGGGTCTTCGGTTAATGGACGCCACCAAGGGTGGTGTTATGGTTCATAATGGTTCAAAATCGTCTTTTGTGATGGATGTGAAAGATAAGCAATATCTTCATCCGACGTTAGTAGAATTGAAAGAAACGGTGCTTATAAAGTCCGTTGAGGCTTTCTCCCAAGGGGGAGATGGTGTGCTTCATTATCAAGGTTGTTTGTGTGTCCCTAATGTAGATGACTTGAGGGAACAAATCTTGTTAGAAGCCCATAGTTCTCGGTATTTATTTCACCCGGGAGCCACCGAGATGTACTGTGATTTGCGGGAGGTCTATTGGTGAAATGGGATTAAGAGGGATATTGCAGAATTTATGGCAAAGTGTCCTAATGGTCAACAAGTGAAACTTGAATATAAAAAGCCAGGAGGTTTATCCCAAGACATTAGTATTCCTACTTGGAAGTGAAAGGATTTGAATATGGACTTCATAGTAGGATTGCCTCGTATTTGGCGACAATATGATTTGATTTTGGAAGATATGATGAGATCATGTGTTACTGATTTTAAGGGTAATTGGGATACCCATTTGCCATTGATTGAGTTTGCTTATAACAATAGTTACCATTCAAGTATTGGTATGGCTCATTTGAGGCTCTCTATAGTAGGAGGTGTAAATCTCCTATAGGTTGGTTTGAGGTGGGTGAAGTTGCATTGATAAGACCCGATTTAGTTCACGAGGCTATGGAGAAAGTCCGACTTATTAGAGAAAGGTTAAGAACAATTCAAAGTCGACAAAAGTTCTATGTCAATTTCAGAAGAAGAGATCTTGAGTTTGATGTTCATGATTGGATTTACTTGAAAATCTCACCCATGAAGGGTGTAATTAGGTTTGGTAAGAAAGGGAAGCTTAGTCCCCATTTTGTGGGTCCATATCAGATTTTCAGACGTATTGGTAAGGTTGCTTATAAACTTGAATTGCCTAATGATTTGGCATCGGTGCATTCGATTTTCCATGTCTCTATGTTGAAAAAGTGTTGGAGATCCGACATCTATATTTCCCTTAGAAGGTTTGGGAGTTAAGGAGAATCTTACTTATGAGGAAGTTCCGATTGAGATTTTAGACCAGCAAATCAAGAAGTTGAGAAACAAAGAAATTGCTTCTGTGAAAGTGTTGTGAAGGAATCATTTAGTTAAGGGTGCTACTTGGGAGGCCGAGGTCGATATGATGTCCCGATATCCTCATCTTTTTCCTTGCACTCTTACTCTAGCTTGAGGTAATTAGTTCCTCATGATTTACTCTTTGTTTTGGTGTCATGTGTTTTAGATGATTTCCATGATTCTTTATTTTATGCATGTTCACAAAAAACGTGAATTTTAAAAGAAAATGAGTTTATATGATTGATTTCCTCATGTTGATGTGCATTGAGTATGAATTACCTATAGACTTCATGAGGTGTATTTCTGAACATGCTTTAGCTTGGAGTTGATGTTTCCTCCTTAGATATATGCATTTTAGTATGAGTTGCATATGAGTTTCATGATATGATGATATGAGCATGCTTTTAGCTTGGAGACGGTAGTTCCTCCCCGGATATGAATAATATTATTAATGCATGCATATTGGGCTGGTAATGTCTAGTTCCTATCTTCCTTATAAGGTTTTGGATATGTTTAGCTTGGAGTCGAAGTTCCTCCTTTGTTGTGTGCATTTAGATGAAATTGCATGCATGATGGGTTGCTAGTGTAGAGTACTTCCCTTTTTGTGATGTCTTGAATCTCATTCGAGGGTAAATGATCCCAAGAGGGAGATAATGTAACACCTCAGATTCGAAAACGGTCAACATAGCAATTTTTCAGGAATTTCAGGTGCCAGCAAAAGAGGCCAACCACGGCCCATGGATGGGACCACGGACTATAGGTGTGGTCTATGGATTGGGCACCCAGTATCTTCAAAAGTAATGAGACCACGACCTGACCAATGGACCGTCGATCAGACCATAGTCCGTGGTTGAGGGTCCGTGGACCATGACCCCAAACTCCAACTTTCTGACCACGAATGATGGTCGTGTAGGACGGACCTTCGGTCTGTCCACAGTCCGTCAGTCGCGGTCCATCGATGGTGGGTTCACCAGTTAATGGTAGGGGTAGTTGGGTCTTTTCCTAATTGTTTTATATTGATACTATGTCGTTTTGCTTATGCCTAGGACCCCTATATAAGTGATTTTAACCCAAATCCAACCCATTAGAGTCATTCTGTTAAATTCACCAAAAGAAATTGGGTTGATCCTCTCCAAAATATTTCTCTATAGAACTTAAAGAAGAAGAAGGTTGAAGCTAGGGCTCAAGGTCAAGCCTCCATTCCTCAATTGTTTGTGGGCTTTGATAGCAATGTATGATAGCTTTATTCATCCATGGAATCCTTGCATCCATGGATCCCCTACGTTTCCCCAATTGAAAAGTAGAAATTCCCCAATTTGAGTTAGGGTTTTCTTTTGAGTTGTGGGTCTTTATGAATGTTGATCCAATTGAGTGGATTGTGATTGATTATGCATGAATTGAGAGGATTCTATGCTTTTCATGATGAATTTCCATGTTCCCATGCTTAACCTATGTTTCTAGGATGAAATTGATGTAAATGGGTTTTAATCTATGAAGGTACATTATGAATTGCTTTGAGATTGAAGCATATATGATGATTATGATATAGATTACTTTGAAAGTGAAGCATATGTTATGAATTGCTGATTATTGATGTAATTGTTGTGGAAGGGATCATTCCCACTTGATTTGCTTATGTATGAATGTGAAAGGTTTTCGCACATTGAACGATTATAGGTTGAAAGGATTTCTCACCTAAAATGAATCTAAGATTAGGAACTATGAATGAGATGAGGCTTTAGGCGATTACCCTTGACCTCTAATGCGAAGAATATGAGGCGATTACCCATATTCCTTAGAGTTGACTAGATGCGAATA
Source organism: Solanum chiquidenum (assembly GCA_029582725.1). Classification (NCBI taxonomy): domain Eukaryota; kingdom Viridiplantae; phylum Streptophyta; class Magnoliopsida; order Solanales; family Solanaceae; genus Solanum; species Solanum chiquidenum. The sequence goes on along the minus strand of JAJOOS010011616.1, from coordinate 1,381 downwards.
CCCATGATCCTAAGTAAAAGACAAGAGGTGAGTACCCATGTCATGTCATGTGATAGAAAGACAAGAGGCGAGTACCTATGTATCATGATGAAAAGGACAAGAGGCGAATACCCACGATCCTAAAGTATGTTGTACAAGAGGCGACTCCCCATGATCCTATAGTAAGAGGGACAAGAGGCGACTACCGATGATCCTAAGGTAAGAAGGGCTAGAGGTGATTATCCATGTTCCGTTATAGAGAGACAAGAGGTGATTCCCCATGTCTTTATAAGATAATGTAACACCCAGAAAATTAGTAGGCTAAACTAGAGCTAAAACGTGAGGGTTAGAATCAAGGAGGTGAACAAGGGACAAGGGAGAGGACTAAGTCAGTCCACTCTCCCCTAGTGACCACGACCATGACCATGACTCGTGGTAGGGACCACAAAATGTGATGTGGTCCGTGGTGAACTAGGCAGTGAGCTCCTTAAAATGTGCCCAAAATAATCTCCTCTTCACGGGCCACTCCACAGCTCGTGGTGAAGACCACGGATTGTGGGCAGGCTCATAGAGAAGAGTTGGGAGTGGGAGGGTTGAATAAAAGTGTCAAGACACAACCTCAAGTCCCACGAGAGGGACCACAGCTCATGGCAAGCACCACGGCTCGTGGAGCCCCTCATTAAGTTGCCTTGGGCATGTGGGCTACAGACACAAGTTTCCTAGCCACTTCATCAAGTCCACGGAGGGGACCACGGCTCGTGGAGCCCCTCATGGCACATGGGCAGCTCACTTTAAGTGCGGGGTATTTTGGGAAATTCTGGTTTAGGTCCAATCAAAGTGAAGTCATTTTGGGTAAGTTTAGGGTCACTTTATAAGTCATTTTTAGTCAAATTCATACAAATTAAGTCATATTTTTTACAACAGCCAAATAATTCCCAAAGTTCATCCCCTCTCAAGAAATTCTCTCTCTAGAAAGCTCTAAGAAGAAGAAGAAGAAGAAGAAGAAGAAGAAGAAGAAGGAAGTTGGAGCTAGGGTTCAAGAAACACAGTTTTCACACCAATTTCATTGGGTTTCATTGTTAAGGTATGTTAGTCCTTCATCCATGGATAGATTTCATCCATGAAGTTCCTCCAAAACTCATATTTCAAAGATAGAAATTTCTAAATGCTAGGGTTTGATTCCAAAGTCAGGGGTTCCTTTAAAAAATGATTCTAATAATTGAATCACTTTATATTAATTATGATTGAATTGATGATTTATTATGGTTTTTATGTTTAAATCTCCAAGAACCCATGAAATCCCTTTATTTCCCAATTATGATCTTGTGATATGAGTTTGTTGATGAAAGAAGGATATTATGAGATTATGCTTGTAGTAATTGAATTACTTGAAATTATGTTA